>AYEL01077067.1:0-33310 GCA_000484575.1 Olivierus martensii
AATTAAATATATTTATAATTTAAAAAATTTTAATTTTAATAGATTAGAAATGGATAATAATAAAGATAAAAAAATAGTGATTGGCTAACCAGTTCACTACTTTCATCGCAACTTGTTTATTCTATTATATACAGTAAACTCCGGTATAACGCGCTCCCTTATAATGCGACAAGTACTCATACAACGCTGTAAACAGTCCCGTATAAGGCGTAGTATAAATTTAACATTTGACATACCTGTTGATTGTAATAAAAACCAAACGATGTTTTATTTCGTTTCCATGACAACTTTTAACAACTTTTCCGTCGGAATATACGAATCCGCATTTTCGGAATCCGGAGTTTACTTGTTTATAATATTTTTAAAAATCTAGTTACCTATATTCTGTTTTGTTTTTTCCTTTATTAAAAGAAACCTTCTTTAAAACACGTTAATTAAAACCTCTGCACACAATAAAATCATATTCGAAACTAACGCATACCTCATTAGCAGTATGCAATCAGTGCTAGAACTCAAGAGACAAGGTTATCCCCGCGTTGTATGGTAATCCGCTGTAATTAAAAATTCAATTTCGAAAAAAAAAAAAATTCATACTTACTCCTTTTTTCATTCCAACATAATCTATAAACCACAACGCAAATATTCCAGCAGGAAAACAGCAGAGAAAATAAACCATGGACAACATATTAATTTCATTGGCAGATACATTATAATATTCCTGAGCAATATTTGATATGCAAGAAAAACAAGCCCATACCTAAAAAAAAAAGAGAGAGAGAGAGAAAGTTGTTAATAATATAATTCACATTTGTAAATTTTTTTAACTAATATTTACCTCAGAATTTGAAACATTTAATAGAGTTACTGTCAGCAAAACGAACCATCGCTTCCTGTACACTTTGTAATCATCCATTGCATCAATAAGATTCGACTAAACACAGTTATGTTTACTAAATAGTTATATTACATTTAAAGCATTTATTTTATTGGTTGACATCATTTACTGTATTTCTCAATGAAATCATCAGAAAAGATAGCGATGGTATTTCCATCTCTATCTTTTGAGGTGATGTTTACAAAACACGTTTAATCGATAATCATTTTCCCTCTAAAAATAGAGATAAAATATTAAATACATTTTGAAATAAGAGATAAACTATATCGCGATGATAATAAAATTAATGGAATTATTAAATGTCGTATTTAACTGAATGTATCATTGGCTGTTAAGCGAACTTACTACTTTCGAAATGTTGTTATGATATGCCGAAAAAAAAGGATTTCTTTTTTTATTTCTGAGAATAGTTTTAAATTAAGATATAAATAATTTTGGACAGATTATCGTTAGATAATAAAAAGAAAGGAAATTTAGCCATCATCATCATCGTTCTGAGAAATATTTATTGCACTGTATAAGATATTGATACTTTAAAAACGCAAAACGTGATACAGCAGTTAATTTACATTGATTAAATATGCAATATATTAATTAAAAATAATTATTTGATAATGTTTGCAGTAGCTGATTTAGTATATAATTGCTTTATTAAAGTAAATTAGTTGTTTACTTTATGTATACATACGCTACTTTTAATCGTAGTTATTTAATGGAGAAGTTATCCATAGAAATCCAGGAAGAGCCCATATCCAGATGATATAAACCAATTGGACCGATTGCACCCAGTCGGGCCCCGTCTTGAGGGGTCCCATGTTTGTCAAAGTTTATGTCATTAAAAATTATATTAAGAAAAAATATATATCTCGTATTTCAATATTCGTGGAATGTCCGTAGTCTATATACTCTATAAACTGCTAACGCATATATACGTCCATAATCCACACTATAGCTTTGGTTGGACGCATTCATACATTCATAGTAGTCAAAGGGTTTATTTTAAAAATGCGTATTTATTTATACATATTAAGCATTTTCTGAGGGGCCTCGTGAGAAATATCCAATCGGATCCTGTACTAACTGAATCCGGCACTGTTGATGGTGATGTCTTGGAGATACACTAATAAAAATCGATAGGAGCCTGAACTCTTCTGAAAATTTTTTTGAATTAATGGGATCAGAGAATATCATTGGTTCATTCTTTCGGAAACTTTTTAGGAAAGTCAACCCTTCTCAACGTATCTCGATGATCAACTAAATGAATTTGAGTATCACTAGAATTGATTAAAAAATATTTCATTAAATAAACCATATTTGAATTCATGCTTGGTCGCAATGAACAAAATACACTTGCATCAATAGCTTGCATTCCCGTTCTAATAGTATATACAGTATATATTATTAGAAATGGGACTCCCGTACAATGGGGGATACGTTCAGCGTTATAGGAAATCGTGTTATGAGACACGCATTATCAGACGATTTTATGCAAATTTAAACTTGTCTCCGAGTTCCAGCACTGATCGCATAGGGCGCGTTCCAAACCTCAACAGCAAGTCATCAATGATTAGTCTCTTTGACGTGCCTTCCAAACCTCAACAGCAAGTCATCAATGATTAATCTCTTTTGACGTCAGAAATAACTCAACATCAGCTTGTTTCTGATTTCTGTTTGACACAATAATGATTTGTTACACTCTCTAACTTTTAAAATCTTATCACCTAGCACGAACTACTTTTTCTGCGAAGTTAGAAAACGGTGTAAACCGATGCTAAATTACACTCTCTAACTTTTAAAATCTTATCATCTAGCAAGAACTACTTTCTGCGACGTTAGAAAACGGTGTAAACCGATGCTAAAAAGTTATCGCACTCAACATCTTCTTCTTCTTCTTCTGTTTCTGTTATGGAGGCACTCATCACCTCTAGATTGCGATGACTTTTTAACATCGGTTTATACCGTTTTCTAATTGCCTCATTAAGATGCTTCGAAAATATCGAAATATAAGTATTCACCTTCTGGTGAATACTTATATGTTTTTGTCAACAGATGATGCCACACTCCATTCTGGTAGAATACTAAGTGGCGGGGCGAAACAAGCCCTTTCACAGGCTGCCCACCCCTAGGGTCGGCCGGATTGTGGAGGACGGGATCAACAGGCCGGGCCTGGATCCCATAATAAATATTTTCAAGGGATGGGACACGAGACTCGAACCCGGGTCCTCCAGGGTGGAAAGCCAAAGCTTTTCCACGTGGCCAATCCGGCCGACGATGAATAGATATTACTGTAGACAATTCGGAACTTTAATTATAGACATCTTGTATATTTTAAATCAAGACACTACGATTTAATATAAGAATAGATATTACTGTAGACAATTTGGAACTTTAATTATAGACATCTTGTATATTTTAAATCAAGACACTACGATTTAATATAACAACAGAGTCCTGCATTTAATTATAATTGATATATTTTTTATGCCAAAATCAGTTTCTGATTTTATTAAGTTTTTTATTATAAAAAAATATGTGAAAGAAAATTTGAGAGCTTATTAAGAATTAAATACTATGTAAGATGAATTTTTTATTTTGAATTTTATAATCTAAAATAAAAACATTCCTTAGGCGCCAGATTTATTCTCGCTTAAGGGCGCCAAACTTCTTAGCGCCAGCTCTTAAGACTACATGTATTTCTGAATGAGAGTATTCCGGATTAGCGCTTTTTATTGAAGCAGTCTTTGCCGTAATAATCTTGATACTTCGAGTGCAATTATGGTTTTAAAATACACGATTATTGAAATATGTGTTAAGGCCATATCATACTGCACGAATTCAATCAACAACAAGTAACTACGACCAACAAAAGTTGCCTATTTCGAGCAATTTTCTTATCACACGCTTCAGATCTGATGCAATTATGGTTTTAAAATACACAATTATTTGAAAAATGTGTTAAGGCCATATCATACTGCAGGAATTCAATCAACAACAACCAACTACGACCAACAAAAGTTGCCTATTTCGAGCAATTTTCTTATCACACGCTTCAGATCTGTTGTCCGAACATTTTTGTTGCGTTGAGGCAACTTCCAACATGGCGTCTCGCAGTCAAAACGACAGATTAAAACTTGCTGCTAAATTTCGATTTTATCATCTTCCTTACACATTATATCTAAAAACAGAAATAAAAAACGGAAAATATGGATTTTTCTTGTATATTGCTGATCTTTTGGATTCCACAAGTACGCTCTATCTCTTAGAAAATCAATTAATTGATTTGCTAACTCAAATCCATACTAACTTGCATGTCGCCATTTTCAATTTGAATGTAACAGTAACACGTGAAGTTTTTTGTATATTGCTGATCTTTTGGATTCCACAAGTACGCTTTATCTCTTAGAAAATCAATTAATTGATATGCTAAGTCAAATCCATACTAACTTGCATGTCGCCATTTTCAATTTGAATGTAACAGTAACACGTGACAAGCCTGACATGTGATTACAGAACGATTTTGATTGCTTCAGAAGAAAGTTGCTTCACATTTTAGGCCCTATGTTCAACAAATTGTTGGTTGTTGATTGTAGTTGTCCCAACTCAAGAAATGCTATCAGATATGTTAAAAATCGACAACTACTATCAGCTATCCACGATTAGCTGGTAATTCGTCCAGTGTGTACGGCCTTTAGACTCTTAGATTCAACCACAGATTAGTTGAAACAGATTAGTTGATAGGACACTCTCATAGATTCTGTTGTATACAAGAAACGAACGAAGCGCCTCTATGGAGAGTACTTGAAATGAACTCAACTAATAATAAAAATGATGCTTTAATCTATTGAAAGTTTTAATTATAAAAGTTTTTTGTTATAACACTGCCATAAGATTCGTACAAATAATAATAACTGACTTTCCACTATCTACAACAAAGGAGAAATGAGTAACGTCCATGGTAACGCCAGGTACTGCCACTGCCATAAGATTCGTACAAATAATAATAACCAACTTTCCACTATCTACAACAAAGGAGAAATGAGTAACGTCCATGGTAACGCCAGGTACTGCCAATAGTGGCAGCACCTTCGAAGAAACGAAGTGTCCATCTGTCTCAACTAATCTGTGGATTCAACGATCGATGTTTAGACTAAATCCGAAATAGATTGAAAACTATTATTATTAACAAAGAGTTTTAAATTAAAAATTATTATATAATTTAATTATAAATTAATTAATAAAATAATAAAATTCAGTATTACCCTTTATCGTAAAATGCAGTACATTTTCTGTTTTTATTCAACAGATGGCGGTTATTATATTAATGGCAGAACTCGTGTTTACATTTCTGAAAACCACGTGATTGATGTATTTTGAAACAAAATGAGATTAATAGAAATAGCATCGTTAGAAGGGCATAACGATCGTGTTTGGTGTGTTTCGTGGAATTTAGAAGGTTCTCTTTTAGCTAGTTGCAGTGGTGATAAAACAATTCGTATTTGGATTCAAGCAGGTAAATTGAGTTTTAAAAATTGCAGTTTAACTTCTATAAATTCTGATACTTGAAATTGCACTTTTATTCACTTTAATTAGTCTTTTCTAAGAGATAATCTTCATGGAAGACGATTTTTTGGGACAACATTCATCATTCAACTATTTAGAGGCATGGGAATAAATAAAAGTTAGGTAATTATTTGGAATGTCTATAAATAAAATAAAATCAAAATGAGCAAAATAAAATTATGGATCAGTTTATGATCATAACCAAAAGCATTAAATCTCCATGATGCTTTATTTTCCCTTAATGTTGAGCTGTTTTTATCAGTATTCAGAATTTTTTTTTTCAATAATGTATAAATCATTAAAAAATCTCATACCTAAGAAAACACAGTTTATTTAGAGATTCCCAGAAATGAGAAATTCAGTTCTGTTAAAGTTTGTATATTTAAAACTTCACTTGAGTATAATTTTCATATGATCACCAAATGTTTGTATATTCATTATATACAATACAAGAAAACAGTTTATTTAGAGATTCCCAGAAATGAGAAATTCAATTCTGTTAAAGTTTGTATATTTAAAACTTGAGTATAATTTTCATATGATCACCAAATGTTTGTATATTCATTATATACAATACAATATATAATGTTAAACATGATTTTGAACTTAATGTTTACAGTACATAAAAGTGTAAGAATTATAAATGTATTAAAATAAAAGTATTTATATGAATTATATACATTTCTCAGTGTTTATCTATGTAAGCAAAAGATTAAAAAATTTAGCAAGTGTAAAAATGGCTAAACTGTGTCCAAAAACTCTGAGAATTCTTAGAATAAATGCTAATGAAATTTAGGGATAAATAAAAATGGACTGTTTTATATTTTCAGTGTTTTAGATGGAAGAAAAAGATTTGAATATCAATCAAATAAAAGATGTTTAGCAAAAGTAGCATAATATTTTATTATATATAAGCATATTTGATGTAGATTTTGTTAATAATTATTAAGATATGTAGAATAGTAGCCTATATGTTACATTAGATAACATCTAGAAAACAAATTTCTCAATAAAAATAATGAATAAAAGAAAAGGACTAGCTAAAAGCATCACAGTGAATGAATAAATTCAGACACATTATGTACAAAAGCTATATTCTGAAAAATTCATCATGAATTTTAAATTCAACTTATTGTAATTTATTGTTACTAAAAGTTATTATTATTAGCCATTTATAGTGATCAAAACAAGAAAACCAAAATTTACTTTTTCTATAGAATTTTTTCTTTTAATACTGCCAGCTACTCTTATCAAACTTTGCAAGAACTTGAAACACTGGCTGTTATTTGTTTTTCTTCCTAAAGTTTCTATTTTTGTTTATATTTACAATAATATTTCTAGTTTGGTGATTTCTTAAAGTGACATCTCATAAGTTAAGCAATGTGCAAATTGTTTAATGCAGTTTTATCATGAGGTGAAAAAAATGAAACAATACTAATGCATTTAAATAAGAATTTCACATGCAAAGAAAGGGTATCAATCCCTTATGCTGGTTCTCTATAATTTATAAATTTTGAAAATATGGCTAGCTATGTCAGTTACTCAATGTAACCAGGGTTGCAGAGTCGGAGGTTTTTGGGTGGAGTCAGAGTCGGAATTTTAACTGCCTGGAGTCAGGAATCAGAGTCGGACCTTACAAATTTTTGGGAGTCAGAGTCGGATTTTTTTTAAAAGATGGAGTTGGAGTCAGATCATTTGTCATCCGATTCTGCAACCCTGGGATGCAGAGTTGGAGGTTTTTGAATGCAGTCGGAGTCAAATTTTTAAATTGGTCAGAGTCAGACCTTACAAATTTTAGGGAATCGGAATCAGATCATTTGCTATCCAACTCTGCAACCCTGAATATAACAGTAAATTTGATAATTAAATGAAGATTAGCAATAACTCTATGATTTATTTTAGTAATATGTGCACATGTTATAAATAAAAGTCATATAAAAAATTTCTAATATATTATATAAATCATTTGGAAGATATTTGTCAAAGGAGTGATAACAACTTTTTGTTTTTTTTTATTTTAATCAATATATCTTATTTTTCAAACAGATGACAAATGGATAAATAAAGTAATTCTTACTGATTGCCATGAAAGAACTATAAGAAGTGTAGCCTGGTCTCCATGTGGCAATTGTCTTGCATCTACTAGTTTTGATGCCACTACTTGCATCTGGGATAAGAAAAATAGAGAGTTTGAATGCATTGCTACGTTAGAAGGACATGAGAATGAAGTGAAAAGTGTTAGTTGGTCTATTTCAGGACAATATTTGGCAACTTGTAGCAGAGATAAGTCAGTATGGATTTGGGAAGGTAAATATTGATTTGAATTTATTTAATATTTTATTAATTTCTAAATTTGATAAAAATTTTTCCAAATAGTAAATGAAGACAACGAATATGAATGTGTAAGTGTACTTAGTGATCATACACAGGATGTGAAAAAAGTGAAATGGCATCCTCATAAAGATGTAATTAATATTTTATATATTTATTTAAAAAAAATATAAAATAAATGATTGTATAATATATTTGTAAATTATAAATAAGAATTTCTAATATCATTTCACATGCAAAGAAAGGGTATCAATCCCTTATGCTGGTTCTCTATAATTTATAAATGATAGCACCATCTCTTATTTAATAATTGAGCTATAATTTTTACTAATTTCTTGAAATTAAAAATTTGCCTTGACTTGGAGTTAAACCAGGATCATCAAGTTACCATCTCGATGCCTTAACGACTTAGACCACCAAGACCATATTTCTAATTTTAGGATGCTTATAACCTAATTTTGAAGATTATAGTTATGGAGTCAGGATGGTAATGTTGGACTTGAAGATCTTAGTTTGACTCCAAACCAAGGCAAATTTACACCCAAGAAATACTGTATTCTGATAATTGATATTTTGCTTAGACTAGAAACATGACAAATATTATAAAGTTTTGAACAAAATAAAGAAAATGTTTAGATAATATCATTTTATTCCTCTTATTAAGTAATATTGGGAAGTGAGAATATTCTTATTCTTGGATTAAATTTTAATGAGATTATTCTTTGAGAAAATTTTCTAATGTTTTGTTTTGACTTGAAATAATATATTGTATTCAACTTTAAGTTCAGTGTGAATGTTGTAGAGATGTCTTGAGCTTTTCATATAGTTTGAAAATAATTTCATAATTTTATGGAATACTCTAGTACAGGGGTTAGCAAACTACGGTCCGTGGGCCAAGTCCGGCCCATCACCATTTTTGTACAGCCTGTGAGCTAAGAATGGATTTTACAATTTCAAATTTTTTAAAATTTCAAAGTACCCGCTATAACGGCTGACAGTCGATTTGCAGAGTTTCAAAAAAGACTGCATTGGCACCAGTAGCTTCTCATTCGCATGCTCTTGGTGGCCTCTGCTGTTAGTCCATGCAGTTACAGTTACAAATTAGTTAAATTTTATAGTATCACATGTATTGCTATTCTTCTTGTGCTGTTCTAGCGTGAATCTGTAATAGTTCTCTGTATCGTTCTCATTTTATGACCTGCGGATATCTATTTCCAATATGTCACTGTCAAAGCAAGAAAAGAAGAAAAAAGTAGACTTATTTTGCTTGTTATTTAAGTAGGCCTATCTACAGAAATATAGTGATGAATCTGTAATAGTTCTCTGTATCGTTCTCATTTTATGACCTGTGGATATCTATTTCCAATATCTCACTGTCAAAGCAAGAAAAGAAGAAAAAAGTAAACTTTTATTTTGCTTGTTATTTAAGTAGGCCTATCTACAGAAATATAGTGTGCCCCTTGGCCTGTGGAAACTAAACTACAGGAATACCTCGATTATCGCGGTTATTGTTGCCATGAAAAATACCGCAATAATCGTATACGGTGCATCGTTTGCTTACCGAGTTTAAGCTGGCATTTCAACATTTACTTCAGGCAATGGTGGACAGTTACTGATGAGCAGTGAGTAGGTGCCCTCGGATAAAAACGAAGTGCTTTAAGAGAGCTACTTGGAGAGTAAATGTAATTCTGGTTACATATGTAGTGGGCTATATCTTGAGAAAAGTGATAATTTGAATTTGGATCGCAATAATTGGAATTTTGGTATCAAATTATAAACCGCGATAATTCGAAAATTGCAATAATCGAGGTATTCCTGTATTTACTATTTGGCCCTTTACGAAAAAAGTTTGCCAACCCTTGCTCTAGTATAGTGATTCCCAATCTGGAGAGAGTGCCAGAACATTCAGAGCATGCAAAAAAAAATTTGAATAATGGCAGAAAAAGGAATATATGGCAAAAATATAAGAAAAGAAACAAGTTAAAGCTTGTGAAATTAATTCAATGTAATGGTGAGGGCTGGTGCTAGTTTTGGTGGCCAAGAGGTACACAAGTTAAGCCAAAAATATAAGAAAAGAAACAAGTTAAAGCTTGTGAAATGAATTCAATGTAATGGTGAGGGCTGGTGCTAGTTTTGGTGGCCAAGAGGTACACAAGTTAACAAAAGTTAGGAACTGTTGCTCTAATACATTCATGAATCAGGAATTATGATTCATGAATATGAATGTATAGGAAGTTTTTATAGAATTTCTTAGAAAGTTCACAAAAGCTGCATAAAAAGCAATAAGACATTTGTTTTTCAGTTTCAGGAGGCACGGCAGTGACTCTAAGCCAAGTACAGTAATGACTGACTCTTATTACTGGAGTCATTACAAACAAAATTCAACTTGCTATAACTTTGGTCCTAAGTTAATTCTTATTAATCTGACAATTACATTTGAGAAAAGTACTCAATGGGACATAAACTGCTAAATTTGAAGTTTCATATTCAATTAATAATAGAATTAGAGCGGTTTAAAAATTGCAAAAATTGACAAAAAAGCATCATTTTCCTTCTTCTTCTCTACCTATGCAGACACCTCTACAGATCGCATCATTTAACCGATATTGATGAAATTTGGAATATAGGTGTTTCTTGTTTACTTGAGGTCCCCTGAAAATTTGAGCACAATCGAGTCAAAACAAATCCCCTGAAAATTTGAGCACAATCAGATCAAAACAAGGGAGAAAGGGGATTCGATTTCGATAAATGCCTTGATATATCGCATTGCTTAACCGATTTTGATCAAATTCAGAATATAGGCATAGCATAGTTCATTCATTTGTTTTTTTCCAACTCCCAACTCCGGGCATTTTAAAAATCTAACTCCGACTCCTGACTCCGGGCAGTTTAAAAATCCGACTCCGACTCCATCCAAAAACCTCCGACTCCCCGACTCCAACTCCGAAACACTGATTTTGACCAAATTCAGAATATCTAGAAATGTCTCTATAAGTCGCATCATTTGACCGATTTCGAAGAAATCTGGGATGTAAATGTGATTTATGTTAATTAAGCCTTTCTAAAGTAGTGCAGCCCAATAGGACCAAAATGAATAAAGTAAGAAGCCTATTTATCACTAACTCTTTTACTTCTCGTCTCGTTCAATCGATATCGATGAAATTTGGGAAATATTTTGAAAAAATCTGGGATCTAAATGTGATTTATGTTAATTAAGCCTTTCTAAAGAAGTGCAGCCCAATAGGACCAAAATGAATAAAGTAAAGAGCCTGTTTATCACTAACTCTTTTATTTCATCTTGTTCAACTGATTCAATGAAATTTGGGAAATAGGTATTCCTTAGATTACTTGAGATCCTCTAAAAGTTAGAGCACAGTTGGGTGAAAATAGAGATGGCAAATGCTGTTTTCCATAAATTTTTTCTTTGTATTACATTGTTTAATTACTTCTCACCAAATTTGGAATATAGGCATAATCATCTAAAAAATAAATGATATCTCATCAAAAACATCTCATGTGTAATAAAATAAGCCAAGTACAGTATTGCACACAAAAAACAAAGCATTAAACAGGATAAAATATTTTATCAGTGCATCTGAATTTGACCTACTGATAAGGTCGAAAACGTTTCTGTTAATAAAATATTTTATCCTGTTTAGAGCGCACACAAAAAACAAAGCTTTAAACAGGATAAAATATTTTATCAGTGCATCTGAAGTTGACCTACTGATAAGGTCGAAAACGTTTCTGTTAATAAAATATTTTATCCTGTTTAGAGCTTTGTTTTTTGTGTGCAATTTTGTAAGTATAACAGGATGGCTTTAAAGTTCCCAAGTACAGTATTACCGAAACAGGAAATTTGTAAAAATTTAGATGCGGTTATTTTGGTTGATGTTATCATATTATTTTCTTATGTGAAACAAGTAGTTGCATCTAAATTGCAACAAACTTAGATGCACTACTTTTTTCACGATTTAAGAAAATAATATGATAGCATCAACAAAATAACCGCATCTAAGTTTTCACAAATTTCCTGTTTCGGTAATACTGTACTATGTGAAACAAGTTTCACGATTTAAGAAAATAATATGATAGCATCAACAAAAATAACCGCATCTAAGTTTTCACAAATTTCCTGTTTCGGTAATACTGTACTTGGCTTATTTTATTACATATGAGATGTTTTTGATGGTATTCTCTATTATGAAAGGTGTAATTTTATTTTCACCAATATATGAAAAGAAGAACTAAGCGTAAAAGAGAGGGCTATTTCTTTCAAAATAGTTAAAGCATTATATGAATTTATTATAAGACAATGCATAAAAGTCTGATAAGGTTAAGAAGGCATATTTTCAATTGTTTAAAAGCTTAACTTCCTTCAAGGAAGAGTCAAGAAAATTATTAAAATCTGAAAGTAAATTGCTCAGCAATCAGTTATATCAACATTTATAGAATATTGTGATAATATTAGTGCATTTATATATGTGCTTGATCTTCTACATTTGGTTAAATCAAAATATTTTAATCTCTAACTTGCTATTTTGATTTTATGAATGAAACAAACAATTCTGTGGATTTTTCAAAAACTATATACTTTTATTGAAATCACTTAATTTGTTGATTGATTTCATTTATTTAGAAACTGTGCACCTAGAAACTAAGACCAGAAAAACTGATCTTAGTTTCTAGGTGCACAGTTTCTAAATAAAGTTTCAGAACATAACATAAACTATATACTTTTATTGAAATCACTTAATTTGTTAATTGATTTCATTTATTTAGAAACTGTGCACCTAGAAACTAAGATTAGAAAAACTGATCTTAGTTTCTAGGTGCACAGTTTCTAAATAAAGTTTCAGAACATAACATAATTCAACCTAATTAGGGATTTTTAACCAAACAATTCTAAACTAGCCAAATTTTTATCTCTAGTGAAATATTTTAGAATTAATTAAATTTTGGCTAAGGTGGTAGCACCATCTCTTATTTAATAATTGAGCTATAATTTTTACTAATTTCCTGAAATTAAAAATTTGCCTTGACTTGGAGTCAAACCAGGATCATCAAGTTACCATCTCGATGCCTTAACCACTTAGACCACCAAGACCATATTTCCAATTTTAGGATGCTTATAACCTAATTTTGAAGATTATAGTTACGGAGTCAGGATGGTAATGTTGGACTTGAAGATCTTAGTTTGACTCCAAACCAAGGCAAATTTTTTATTTCAGGAAATTAGTAAAAATTATAGTTCAATCATTAAATTAGAGATGTCACCATCTTAGTCCAAATTTAATTAATTAAGTTAATAAATAATTATTACATTGGTAATTTGATCTAAAATATTTTGCGAGGGATAAAATTTGACTAATTTAGAATTATAAATTTTTAGAAGTTAAGTATTAACATGTTGATCATATAAAAATAAAAATTGCTGAAATAGCTTCTCTTATGTTCTGAATAATATTTAGAAAAGCAGAAGATATAAATCTATTATAAATTTTATTATATCAAGATATACTATAACTGAAATTGAATGCCATAGTAGCTTCTCTTATGTTCTGAATAATATTTAGAAAAGCAGAAGAAATAAATCTATTATAAATTTTATTATATCAAGATATACTATAACTGAAATTGAATGCCATAATGTTGAGTATATGATATTCCAAATGGAAGAAATAATGATAGAAATAGACACTAAGAAAGCATCGTCATTGATAATGCTTCAACAAAGTTGAAATCCTCATATATTTATGCTGTTCGTATGCATATTTGTTAATTGCAAAATAAATAATTTTAAATTTCTTAAAGAAACTGAAACTACAGTAAGACCCCGTTTAACACAGGGGATAGATTCCAAAGAAATCAAGTACTAAACGAAACAGCATTCAATGAGGGCATCTTAACATGTAAATAATGGGAATAGGTGAAACAGGATAGTGAATAAAAACATATACATACCTTTTTTTATTTTGTAACATATATTATTACTATTATATTACATTAATTATAGACATTTTTATTGCTAATATAGATTTGTATTCATAAATCATTCATGAAAATCAAAAATAATCAAGTAAATAATTTATGTTTGTGATGAGGAAGGATTCTTCCTCATTTGACATTTTTTGCTTTATCGTTAAGAACTCATCTAAGATGAGGAAGGTTCTTTCTCATTTGATACTTTTGTTTTTTCATTAAGCATGATGAAGAAGGTTCTTCTCATTTGATACTTTTTGTTTTTTTGTTAAGAATCATCTAACAAAAGATGAGGAAGTTCTTCCTCATTTGACACTTTTTGTTTTTTCGTTAAGAAGTCATCTTGTTCTTCCTCATTTGATACTTTTTGTTTTTTGATAAGAATCATCTAACGAAAAATCGTTTGATTTTTCCTCTTTCATTCAGCAAGCAACTGTCGATAGTAAGACATTGTATCCATGACACTTCACCTTGCCTTTGAACATCTATCAAAATTTGGATCATTTTGTATAAACTGATCTATAATTTCCGTAATAGTGGCTAAACTTGTTTTGAGAAAATCCGTTGCGTAAACTTCTATTAAAATTTGGATCATTTTGTATAACTGATCCATAATTTCTGTAATAGTGCTAAACTTTAACTGTAAATAACGTTGATGAACGATCATAAATATGAATAAAGAACATTGATGAACAATCATAAAAATGAACTGTGACCACAGCAGACTTTCGTAGGTACTGCACTAAACTGATATCAAATGCTTTGCAAGACAGCACAGAAGTATAAAGAACATTGATAAACAATCATAAAAATGAACTGTGACCACAGCTGACTTTCGTAGGTACTGCACTAAACTGATATCAAATGCTTTGCAAGACAGCACAGAAGTGTCAAAGCAACAAATTAGTGCGATTTCAGATTTACGTGAGTAAAATGGTTTGAAAAACTGTGCAAAAGAGAATAAATAAAATATATAGAATTAAAAAAAATCTGCATTATATTGAAACAACATTAAACAGAGCAGCATTAAGTGGGGTTTTTGCTGTACTTGTAAAACTGTTGTGAAAGAAATTAACAATTTATAAGTTCATATTACTTCATTTTAAAAAAGTAAATCAAATTTGTCTACTTAAATTGTCAAAATAAATCCAAACAACTTGCCAAATTTAACCCTTGATCACAACAGAATTTTAAACCGAAATAAATTTAGATAAACTATAGAAATTACTAAGCCAACGGAAAGTTTATTGAAATAAAAAAATGCCTTGCTTTTCCTATATGACATTTTCTTATTGAAATTATTTTGCTATGACTCATATAATTCAGAAATATTCAGAAATAAAAGCTGCAGTTTTGAAATAAGTAAATTATAGATAAAAGTCACATTTCTTTAGACCAGCATTTCCCAAACTTCTTCTATGATGGAACACTTCAGATATCCTGAAATTTTTACAGAATATACCTTGGTTATTTTATGGTATAGATAGATATTAATAATAAATAAATTAGACAAGTAAGTATAAAAGTTAAAAAAACAAAACAAATATTTATTATCAAATTGTAATTATGTAAAATAAAACACATGAAAATAGTGAAATAAACTAGCAACTCCAGTTTCAACTTGGCACAACATTTAAAATCATATAAGGCTTATATTAATTTTCATAATTTTTACAGAATACTTATTGATCATCCGCAGAACAAAGTTTGGGAAATGCTACTTTAGACCATGCAGTTTTCTTAAAACAAAAGTAATAAGAAAAATTTTTCTTAAAACTGTAGATGTATATACATTTTTAAAATTTTTTTATTTTAAATAGTTTTTTATTTCAAATTAAAATCCATGATTAAAAATTTTTTCTTTTTTTTTTTTAAATGGGTATGTATAATTTTTGGGAGAAATCCAATTCTATTCCTTTTTTGTATACATTTTTAAAATTTTTTTATTTTAAATTAAATCCATGATTAAAAATTTTTTCTTTTTTTTTTTAAATGGGTATGTATAATTTTTGGGAGAAATCCAATTCTATTCCTTTTTTATATTTTCATATCTGGTGTCTTTTTTGTAATTGATATTTTAAGATATATTTTATAATAATAGTAATAATTAAACCTGGATGATCCATCTGGGCTGTAATCATTGCTCTTGTTAGTTTTATTAGTTTTTCAAACTAATATTTGTGATTTTAGTTTGAAATGAAAAACTAATAGGATATCAGTTTTGCAATTTTTCTCATCTGCCATAGTTTCCAAGAAAAATACCTCATCCATATAAACATGAACAACTTACATACTTTCATAATAATAAATCTCATTATTTTAATAAACTTTCTGTATAGAAGAAATTTCTTTTAGAAAGTATTTTTTTCTCTTATTAATAATTATTAAAAGCAATTTTTTACAAATGTATGGAATAATATCATTTTTTTTTATACAGATTTTAGCATCTGCCAGTTATGACAATACTATTAAAATGTATAAAGAAGATGGAAACGATTGGAGTTGCTTTTGTACATTGACTTCACATAGTTCAACTGTATGGTCATTTGATTTTGATCAAACTGGAATGAGATTAGCATCATGCAGTGATGATAAAACTGTAAAAATATGGAAGGAATATTTACCAGATAACAAAACAGGTAATTATATGTAAAAAATAGTTCCAGTTTTTAAGGAAATTTATTTATTTTTTGAAAAATATCTAAAATTATTTTGGTTATTCTTTTCTTTTTCTTAAGGAATAATGGTAATTGATGATCCAGTATGGAAATGTGTTTCTACCTTATCTGGTTATCACTTTCGTCCTATTTATGATATAAGTTGGTAAATATCATATATATATTTTTTAAATATACTAAAAGTAATTTTAAATTAATTATATAAAAAGTGTATTTATATTATTTATTATTTAAGAATAAAAAATTTAAGCTTAGAAATTTTTTAATAAAAATGCATGTTTGTTTTTAAGCAAATTTGAATATTGAATTTTTATTATAAATCTTTCTTTGAAAAGCAAATATTTCAAACTTTGCTTACATAAAACAGGTTGATAATCAAAAATTCGGCAACCTCAGGACTTGAGGATTGCCGGATTTTTGATGTATATATATGCTGTATATATTTAACAGAAAAGGACTACTTGTAGAGTGCTTTAAAGAAATATAATTAAACACTAAATGAAAAGTAAATGAAATTTTAATGCTCAATAACTACATAAAAGACTGTAGTTCTACAGAATGTTAATTCAACTAAATAAATAGTTCCTCAGAATTTTAATTCAACTAAATAAAATAGTTCTACAGAATTTTAATTCTGTAGAACTATTAATTCATTACTGTACCCTCGAAATAAGTTAAAAGATTTTATGTAATGCCAATAAACAAAAAACAGCCAGGAAAAACGCCAAAATGTTAAAAAAATTTCTAACGCCACCATGTCTAAAAAGGCCGAAAAGAGCTCATTTAGTGTCAAAAAAGCAGTCTGGCAACTCTGATTGCAAGCATGACCAAACATCTGATTCTGAAGTACAGGTCCATCAAAACATAAACAGAGCTTCCAAAAAACAATGGCATGCCAATGTGATAAATATAAAAATGGGCTCCGACATTCATGCTGAAAAACTGATGGAACCAGAATATTGATTGCCGGATTTTTGGTTATCAACCTGTAATAATTTTAATGAAGATAAATTCAAATTTTTTTATTTGCTGTATTAAAATATGATACCTTAGTCAACTGATATGTTTAATTTTAATTCTGTTTATATGTAGTATGTATTAAAATTTTAACTGTAAGTACTATATATTTATTATGGATTTCAAAACTTTATATAAAAAAATTTTAAGGGGAAAATCAACATTTATTATTAATTTAGATGTAGAGAAAGTTACATTAAGTACTGCCAAGTACAGAAAGCCAAATGCTGTAACCTAGAAGTGGAATGGATAGAGCAAGATAAATGGAAGAGGTACATAAAAATAAAGAAACTAGGGTGGCAGAAATAATAACTATCTTTAAGGGAAAGATGAAAGGGAGTTGGTTGTCAACATAACCCCACCAAGGAAATTAAAATTAGCATGGAATTAGTACACAAAACTTGTAGAACATAGTATAAAACTGCAAGATATTACGCTGCCTAAACAAATCACACGAAAATAATAACAGCACTAAGGCAGGAGATAATTTCATAACTTAAAAATCAAAAAAGAACAATTAGTAGTAGTAGCGCTTTCGATTTATTTGAATTCTTAACATTCTTAACATTACAAAAATAGTTACCCGTTTTTGTAATGTTGGGTAACCATTTTCATAATAGGTAACCATTTTTGTAATGTTAAGAATGTTTCGTGCGTTCCATAGAATCCATTCTGATAATATAGTTTAATTTGTACTGATGAGGATTCAAATAAATTGAAAGCACTACTACTACTACTAATAATTGTTGTTTTTTGATTTTTAAGTTATGAAATTATCTCCTGTCTTAGTGCTGTTATTATATTAGTGGAACATAGACACAGTTTGAAAAATACAACTTTCAGTAAGAAGTTAATGGCAAAATAGTGTTAAATTATACTATGTAAATTGTTATATGCAATACGAATTATTATATATATACATAAAATGATGATATCATTTAGTTACAGAACATAATTGATGAATATTGACAGGTCATTGAAATACAGACTAAGTGAAGTTGGTTGAGTAATGTTTTTCTGTTTATTTATTATTAAGTGAAATATAAGTTTGTTAATTGAGGCTGAACCAGGATTGAACAGAAAAACAAATTTTATGAGATATGGAATGCATATTGTTTATAATCGATTTTCTTTAATTTTAATAAAATAAAGATTTACTTTAGTACTTTTCAGGAAATTATATTACAAATTTAAAAAAGGATTACATATTTGAAAAATAAAATTATTTTGTTTATCATTAGTGTAATTCTGCAAAAATAGCAACACAAATTAAATTCCAAAAAAAATATTTCTTAAAATATATGAAAATACAATATAAATGTTTGATTATAATAGACAAATTTAATGCATTCAATAATGAATTTATAAATTGCATAATACAAGATGGCTATAAAATAATGTGAGGTGTTCAGAGCTCTCTAGTGCGTCATGCATTGGACGAAATGCAACAAAATTTGGTGGATGTAAACAGTGGAACGTGCAGTTTCGACTTAAAAAGAAAAAAGTACCAAAAGTCGCCAACAGGGGATAAAAGTGTAGAATGTGTGATTAAGGAATATATAATCGCCAAATGAGACAGTACACATCAAGTTTCTGAACAATACTTGCCAATATTTATTGTTAATTAAATTATAATAAACAGTCATATAATATATACAGATTTTATTGTGAACAATTATTATTGTTTTACATCTTAATCTAAAATTAGTATCTGATTGTAAAATGAAATTTTTTGACAAAAATTCCACTATTTTATAATACAGTACTGTATTAACATGGTGCATAATGAAACTTTATTGGAATGTCTCAAGATAAAGTAATTTAATATTCACTAATTTTTAACTTATTTCTATAAGTGAAAATATTAGAACAGAAGATAATTAAATAAAAGTAAAATGACATTTGTGCAATCAGATTAATATACAAATTATTAGAATAATTTTATAATTTTATGGCTTATACATTTTTATCTTATCTTGAAAAGGAATAAATGCATAAAAAGGATTATGCTGGTTATGAAAAAAGTATTATTATTTAGTACAAATTTTATTTTTGAGTAATATCTATACTTTATCTTAAAAACAATTGTGAAATGACTTTTTCACAATTCAGTTTCTGAGATAAAGTATAGATTTTTTTTTTATTTCAAGTAAAATAAAGAACAAATAGATTATTGGATTATTGGGGCATGCTTAGAGATTAAAAATTACGAAACTTAATTATTATTTTGTTTATTTTTATTGTAAATTATAATAAATAATATATTTTATTAAATATATAATGCTATTTTATATAAATATAGATTGATTTATTCAAAAAATATTTATATAACATGAACTGGTATATTTTGATATAGGTAGATATATTATGAATAGGTTTACAATTAATGAAATCATAGGAAAGAGTATTATGTAATTTTGAATTGGTTTTTGCCATAGGGCCTGGACAGAGGGGTCAAACAAAAATATTAAAAGTAGAAAAGGTGCTAATAAAGTGCAAATGATTGCAAAAAAAAAAATGTGGAAGCTAGGGTGAAGCAATAGCAATATAAAAGCCAAATTAATACAGCACTAATAAGCAGGAATTAACCGTAATGTACGATGTATTGTGCTGATGATGGAATTTTCCAAAAGCACTTCACTTAATAAACTGTTTTTATGTTAATTCCTGCTTATTAGTGCTGTATTAATTGGTTTTTATATTGTTTTATAAGATTAAGCAGTTATTGTTTATAAGTATAGTTCTAGAATTCTAACAAACTGCTTAATTTCCAAGTGACAATTTATAAAACTCAACTCAGCACATTCAGCAGTAGGATTACAAAACTAATTGATTGGAAATTAAAAATGTTTAGTTTTGTAATCCTACTGCTGAATGTGCTGAGTTGAGTTTTATAAATTGTTATTGTTTATGTTTAACATTAGTGGAAAGTTAGCTCTCCAATTTATTTTGGTACTGAAGCATAAATGGTGAGGATGCAAATAAAATATTGAAAGTGAAAAGATGTCAACAGTGCAAAAGAAAAAAAATCTGAAAATCCAAATCCAAAAGTATGGTAAAACTAACTTCGTACCAGTTATTTTTTTGTAAATTAATTTGGTCAATATGCAACTGAAATCTAAAACTTTTGAAAATCTATTTAAAAATATATTTTTATTATTTGGTTTGATTTTCAGAAATTAGTAATAATATATCATACTAGGAAATCCAATTTTAAAGTTATTTCTAAAAAATATTAAAATACAATATAAATAATAATATCAAAAACTGTTAAAAATAAAAATGCAAAATTATTTATTTATATATTATGTTTATATATATATTATATTAAAAATATGTTGACTTAAATGTTATATTATATTAGAATGCTTTATACTTTAATTGTTATAAAAGTGATTTTAACATAATTACAGCTATGAATTAAAAATGCCTTTTATGATAATTAAATATTTGGTTATTTAAGTTAAAATAAAAATTTAATCGAATATTTATTAATTTGTTAATGAAAAATTGAAATATCTTTTATGATTTGTATTTAATTATATATTATATGCATATAAAAAAAATTTAAATTACAGAAAACTTACACAAATATGATAAATATTTTTAGGTGTGATCTAACAGGAATCATTGCAACAGCTTGTGGTGATGATTGTATTCGACTTTTTCAAGAAGATAGTATTAATGATCCAGATTCTCCAAATTTCACTCTCATTATAACTATTAGAAATGCACATTCACAAGATGTAAATAGTGTTATGTGGAATCCCAAAGTGCCTGGATTATTAGCTTCTGGAAGTGATGATTGCTTAGTAAAATTATGGAAAATACACGAAGAGTAAAATTTACAAGAAAATTTCATATAATTTGTTGTAACTATATATTTGAAGAAAATAAATATCAGATTTATATCTTCAGGAATCATATATGGTAATTATTGTAGATGATATTTTAAAATAATAATATCAAATTATATCAATAAAGTGAAAAATAGTTTTAAAGAACTTTTATATAACTGATTATAAAAATATATTTGGATAATTATGTTCCCATCTTTAATTAATTATATTACAATAATACAATGTTGAAAAATAAATACAATACATAAAAATATTTATAAATTATAAATATGGGAGATAAAACTAGATAGATAACAATATTAGTAATTAAAAATTAACACATAATATTGGCATTTTATCCTGTGAGCATTGTAAACTGTTAGCTGTATAATTGTTAAAACTTAATAAAGAATTGTGTAATTAGTCCTGAACATGAACTATACAATAATCAAACTACTTAATAGATACACTCATTAGTAGAACTTTATACTACAATTATACTAAAACTAGATATTAAAAATTTAAATAGCGAAATAATTACATATATAAATTACTATAAAAATAAAAAGCAGCAGCTGAAGCAATAAAGAAATTTGATTTTAATACATTATGAAAATGTGTGTAATTTGTTGCACAAATAGATCTTTATAATGAAATCATCAAAATGAAAAAGACAGTTTCTAAAAACAAAGACTGGGATTTATAACAAAAATAAATAATAAAAACACTAACAGTGTTGTCGAATATAACTCTTCAAACTTCAACATGAGACTTTCTGAGCACAGGATATTAAAAAAGGGATACATTAACAATACTGATGTTGTATTATATGTTGCTAATAATTTAATTGTGTAATGTACAATAGGATAAAACAAGCTGTCTAATCTTTGATGCAATGAACCTAAACAAGGGTTTTGCAATGGTTAATTTATAGAAGGATTAGTCACCTTCAGAGAAACTATCAAAGGACATAACATATTAAATATAGATCTAAATAGGATTAATTATGTTTGGAAATGGTACAATAAGAAATTTCTGTAACAACATTTACATAATTTATGAATGTATTTTGATAGTTAATTAGGCATGTAACATACAGCATTATTTTAAGAAATTTAAAATTATGAATATATTTTGGATATAAGAATTTTTATTAATTTTATTATAAATACTTTTTGTTATTAGTATATTGTGAATATAAATCAAAACTCTGATTTATATACAAAACTTTGGATTTATATTAAAATAATTATATTTGATTAAATTGTAAAAAATTATTAAAAGTTTTTTATTAATACAGGTACTCCTCACTTAATGACCTACCTGTTTAACGACCACTCGAACTTACGTCCAAGCTTAAGACTACTTTTTTAATGGAATATTTGGTTTTTGCTTATACACGTCGCTTACGACTTGTTTGTAATTTCTCCGCACTCATAGTTCCAAAAAAACTGAAGAAAAATACTGTACTTTGTGCATAATTAAGATATAAATATTTAATTTGAAATTTGTTTCCAATATTTTAATATAGGAACAAGTTTTTCGCTTACCGACCAATTCGTTCTACGACCGAGTCGTGAGAACGAAACCCA
Organism: Olivierus martensii; assembly: GCA_000484575.1. NCBI lineage: Eukaryota > Metazoa > Arthropoda > Arachnida > Scorpiones > Buthidae > Olivierus > Olivierus martensii. Next base: position 22,895 of record AYEL01077067.1, read on the forward strand.
GTCGTTAAGTGAGGAGTACCTGTATAGCATAATTTTATAATGGCAGCTGATGAGATCAAAAGTTGAAAAAATGATATCATACTTGTAAGACAATATTGCATGTTTATGTTTGGCTCCAAGAGAGTCTTATAGTTAATTATTTAAGATGAATTTTAAAGATCTATTAGTGGTAGACAAACGTTACTTCAAATGAAGACTATACAATTTATTGGATAAATAATATATTTGAGTTTATATATTTACATATTTCGATATTATTCATAAAACACTGCACATCACATTATATACATTCACAAGAAACGTTTCAATTTTTTTAACTTAAATATCAGATCATTAAAACTTGCTTATTTTCACAATTATTTTCTTCTGTCATTGTATAGTACCATAGTTAATTGAATTTCCTAATTCTAAAACTAATAAATTGGTTTTCGTTTTACTTAATTCTTCTTTTAGTCTTTTATATTCAGTTTTAAAAAATATGATAAAAGTTATATAAAAAATTGTTAGGATTGCTGCCACAATTAACATCGAAACTGAAAAAAAATTGTTACTAGTATTAGTACTCCTGTCTTTCTTTAAAATTAACTATATTTTACTTACAGCTCTATTACAGGATCTAGATCCTGTAGTAGAGCTGTAAGTAAAATATAGTAAAAAAAATTGTTAGTAAATTATTATAATTTTTTTTTCAAATTAAACATAAATTTATAATATACTCACAACTCATATTAAATGTTTGCGAAACTAAATGATTATTTTGATTTGAAAATATTTCCATGATGAAAAAGTAAACTGTCCCATGAAGTTGGCTGTGATAAATTTTATGAAAATGGTGAATCATTCTTTAAAATAAAGTTTTTAACAAATATGAGAATTTAAATATCAAATTACCTCATTATAAATAATATTCCTGTACTTATAGCTTCTGGAACTAATGGAAAAGTACATTCTACAGATAATTCGAGTGCTGCTGTATAGCCACTCATTAGAAATATACCAATTATTGCAGAAAATGGTGCAATTATATATTGTAAATTTGGATATCCTAAAAGCTGAAAATAATAATGCATAAATGAGTTTAATTTATAAATATATTATTATTAATTAATATTTAATATAAAATAATTACCACTGCATATATATTAAAGAGAAAACAAAAAATGCCACCCAATACTTTTGCACTGATAGAAAATGATTTAGTTTTATCTAATAATAATCCTATAGCTATGCTTCCGAGTACTCCAAATATAGTCATCAATATAATGCACAATGCAGAGAATTGCTAAATCAAAAAGTTTTTTATTATTATTTTAATCACAGTGATTTAAAATGCCATATATAGCAATGATCTCAAATTCTAATTGTGTGCAGGCTGAATGTGCAATCCAAAAGGAAATGAAGGGCTGAATATTTTTAAACAAAATTACAAAGAAAGGAAAATATTTTACTGATACAGTAGTTACTGATAGCACAGCACAGGTCAAGTACAGTACACTTTAAAACTTTACATTGTTATTTTATTAATGTTAAATTGTAATAATTTTCCGATTGTAATATGCATTTAAACAAATACAGGTACTCCTCACTTAACAACCTACCTGTTTAACAACTGCTCGAACTTACGTCCGAGCTTAAGAATTATTTTTTTTTAATGGAATATTTGGTTTTTGCTCATACACATCGCTTATGACTTTTGTTTGTAATTTCCCCGCACTCGTAGTTCCAAAAAAACTGAAGAAAAATACTGTACTTTGTGCATAATTAAGATATAAATTTTTAATTTGAAATTTGTTTTCAATATTTTAATATAGGAACAAGTTTTTCGCTTACCGACCAATTCGTTCTACGACCGAGTCATGAAAACGAAACCCAGTCGTTAAGGGAGGAGTACCTGTAATTAAAACATCTTCGTGGACCGTACAAAATTACTTTGTGGGTCGGATGCAGCCCACAGGCTACCAGTTTGAGACCACTGATATATAGTATTATTTCTAATAAATAATAAATTTAAAGTATTTCCAAGTTATTAAAATTTTGTAACAGTATTTTTGTTTAAATTTAAAAATTTATTTTAAGAGATATGCACTTACATTGCTGTATCCTTGCAGAAGTAAAACCTCTTCTAAGAAACTTACAAATATACCAAATGTTCCAATACATCCCCCATTAAATATTAACAGCATTATGTATGCTTTATTCGTAAACAGCTATAAATAACAAAATTAATAAATTGTATCATTTGTTAAAATTAAATAAATTTAATATTTATTCAAAATTACTTCTTTAAGTGAAGCTTTAAAAGAGTATGTTTCATGTACTTCAGCACTTTCACTAGGTGGAGATGGAGGTATAGATGAAGTAATACCACATGACATAATGGCACCAATAAGAGCAAATATACTTGATGTAAAGGTCTATAATTAATAATGTATAAAAATAGATTAGGTTTTCCCTTTTTGTTATTTTATTAAAAATAAACTGTAATCAGTTAACTTACCAACCATGGTATATCATTGGGTTTTGTTACAAGTAAGGGTACAATTCCAATTCCAAACAAAACTCCAACAGGAACTCCTTTAATAAAATTATTAAATTCAATGAAAAATAATGTTAGTATGGTTATCTCTTTATAATTATTCTATTCAATAAAAGTTATACTAAGACAGAAAGAGATGTGATTAAAAAAAAAAAAAGTGGATCTTTCCTATTATCTGTTCATCACCATTCACTGAGTTCTAATTGGTATATAAAATGACAAAGATGGTAAAGACTTTCTTCCATTTTTAATACATTTTAAAACTTTAAGAAACATGTTAAAAAAAATTTATACAATATAAGAAAACCAAATCAGGTAGCAATGTCACTCCAAGGGCCAATATGTACTATCACTTCAAGAATTTTTTAAAATGTGTTGTCATCATTGTTCAATCTTTTCCATCACATAAATTCACATAGATAATCCAACATGCTCTTATGAGTGCCCCAAAGGGTTTTGCTCTTAAATTTCACCTTTCCCAACAAAGATTTCACTGATTGTGTGTAGGTACTGTATCTCTGTTCGGATTTACAAAGTTTAGTGAATGATGTACCCACAAATGCAAAAAGTTTTCATCAGATACAGTTGTACGCTCGCCATTCGTCAGATATTATCGTGATACCAAGTCGAATATACTGTTTAATAATGAGTATTAAAATCTGACTACTTCATTCTAGAACACGGATATGGAAGCACTCACAAGTTTCTCAGCAAATTCCTTCATAAAAATCCATTTGTTTTGGCAATATACTATCAATATTATTTTTTCTTTTAGAAAATAAACTGTGGTTTATTTCTACTGTCAGTTCTGGTCCTCCTATCAGTGAAGAATTTCTTAGCAAAGCAGGTGCACAAACTTCTCGTGTAAATATTTCAGTCTATACAAATGTGCTTGTTTATACGCAGTTCATGCTCACAAAATGAATTTGTTGTGTTCTCGTGAATTCATGAATACACAAAAAATATAGCTGTTCTGAAGCCTAATTTAGAACGTAAAGATATTTCTTCTCAGCATCCTCGTTTATAACATTTTTCATCTCATCCCGTTAATGTCAGTGAAAATCTCATCTCAAGAGCAATTTCTTTGCGCATGTAAAACTTTTTTGTATTCTAGGAAACTTATGGCTATTTTCGATTTTTAACCATTGTCAAGGAAATTCCTAATAAAGGGGTTATAGGAACATTACTGAACTGAACTGGGTTAATAATACAACAACAGATAGACTACTGAACTCAAATGAGTGTATAAACAATGAATAATCTATATTAGAGCAAAAGTAGTCAGTGACAGGGAAATAACAAAGCAGCAGAATAGATAACAGGAAAGGTTCAATGAAGTAAATTGAAAAAAAAATAAAATTTTTGATATTGCTAGCAATTAGCTAATATCAAATACAATAATATAGGTTCAATGAAGTAAATTGAAAAAAAATAAAATTTTTGATATTGCTAGCAATTAGCTAATATCAAATACAATAATATATTTGACATTCTTCACAATATGTAGAATATATATATCGATATGTAAATATAGTTTCATTTGAACGCACATAATGAATTTGATTATGCCAAATTTATTATTCTCTATGTGCACTAATTAAATAAAAATAATTGTCACGTGGACAATTTCGGATTCTGCATCATGGCTATGATGTAATAAGTCCACGTGTTATTTCATCATAGTTTATCACATGATACAGAAAAATTATTAATATGTGTGATATCTAATAGTTTAAATAACAATTTACTATTTAAAATTGTTTTTATATATTTATTTTATATATAATTTAGCAATAAATAAATAAAATTATAATTTTACGTATATTTAAAATTTATATATACCATCGTTGATGTATACAGAGTAAACGGTGACGAAAGGTCACAACTTTGAGAACCTGTAACAGGGATCTGCCTGAGTAAAACCATAAAACATGATCCAATTCATCATCGTTGATATATACAGAGTAAACGGTGTCGAAAGGTCAGAACTTTGAGAACCTGTAACAGGGATCTGCCTGAGTAAAACCATAAAACATGATCCAATTCTGAATGATTTCGGAACCATAACTAATTTATTGTAAAAGAAGGCTAGAGAGAATCAATCTACTTCTCTCTAGCCAAATACAGACCTGCTTCAAGCAGATCAGTATTTGGTAGTGTTCATTCATAAAATAATATTACATGTTTATAATAGGTGTTCAGAAATACCGTCTTCCGCTTCAATATACAATATCGCGCAAGTAGCTCGTTTTAAATCGTTGTCTTTATTCTTGATGAATGCTATAGCATCCATATCGAGCAACGATTGTCATGTTTCCAACTTTTTTTCATACACCAGCGCTTTCGTTCCTCCCAGAAACAATCTAAAGGGTTATGCCACGCTTGCCCGAATGTCACTTGTCCGATCCCCAATTGCTCGAACGTTTCAAACTTTTTTTCATACACCAGCGCTTTCGTTCCTCCCAGAAACAATAATCTAAAGGGTTATGCCACGCTTGCCCGAATGTCACTTGTCCGATCCCCAATTGCTCGAATCTTACTTGCCTGATTGCCACTTGCCCGAATCCCATTTGCCTGATTGCTATTTGCTCGATTCCCAATTTCCCGAACACGTTTGCCCGATTCCCAGTTGCTCGAATACTATTTGCATGATTCCCAATTGCTCGAATCTTCCTATTTGCTCGATTCCCAATTTCCCGAACCCGTTTGCCCGATTCCCAGTTGCTCGAATACTATTTGCCTGATTCCCAATTGCTCGAATCTCATTTGCCCGAACCCGCTTGCTCGAATCTTATTTGCTCGATACTCGCTTTTGCCTGAATCCCATTTGCCCGATTCCCAGTTGCCCGAATGCTGTTTGATTCTAACTTGCCTGAATCCAATTCAACTGATTTTAGATTTGTTATGGTATCATTTTTTCGAGTTTTACTAGCCATAATATTATTCTCTTAGAGTCATTTTTTGGCTTTTTAATTTCCGTATTGTGTGTGTTCTATGGGAGGTGTATGCTATTTTTCTGTACTGATAAAGAATTATGCGATAAAAAAGTTTTGGTGACTGCTAGCTTAGATAATCATTGGATTATTTTCTTCCAGAAATAAACTATAATATATCGATTATTGTTTGAAATTAAAATAATATAAATTTAATATTATCAATCCTATTATAAAATAATAAAAGATTTTCAACAGACTGATATTATTAGAGAAAGCATTTCAACATTATTAAATGAAATATTAAATATCTTTTATAAGGGAAAAATTAAAAGGAAATCTTAACTAGTGATAAAGTATGGATTTAAATCTGTATTATCGTACAAGTTCAACTATTGTTTGTACATAGATTTATAACAAGATTCTAATTAAAATTCTTGATGACCAAGGAACAGCTAAACACGCCTGATCTATTTAGGTCAATGAGCATTTTAACGCCCCTGTTTTACACTATTTACCCGCAGTCGAATTTTTCACAAATACCGGAGAGAAATAAGGAGTGCCGAAGAATAAAAGTTCCATTAAGTTAACTATTAAAAAAATTTAATTGACCGTTTGATATTGAGATTTTTTTTAATTAATTACAATTGAAATACATAAAAATATATATTAGTTTTATGAAAAGTAAAAAAATAAATTATTTTGTAAAATATAGATTATGAAAATCGACTATTATTGTATTTGTTAAATATAGAAATAAGTAAATATGTAGACCATTGAGTAACAGTGCAATAGATATTCCAAAATAGTATTGCAATTTATATGTATGTTCATATTGATACTATTTTTATTTTCTTATTTAATTTACAAATACTTGGGTCCTGAAATCTAATAGTGCCTATGAGCCAATGAGTTATAAACGCACCACAGAGAATGGAAGCATAACACGCTTCTACCACTTACTTATTAAAAATACTGTACAGACTAAGAATATCTTTTAAAAAAAGAAGTTGGCAAATCCTGTTTTCCACATCACACAGTAATATTTATTTTAGAAATAAAGCTTTCTCATTTTCAATAAGAGGTCTATTTATATATATTATACAGCAAATAAACAATTATCATATATATATATAGTGCCGATCTTATTTTCTATAAAAAATTTCAGGTATGAATTTTCTGCATTAAGATTATTTATATTGTATGTAATTAAATAAACTATTCAAAAATTCCAAAATATTTTAATTTCTTAAATTATTAAATTATAATTACTTTCTATGCGATTATTTTTAAATAATTTAAAAAATTTATAATGAAAAAGTAACATACCTACTCCTATAATTGATGTAGCAAAAGTTCTTTCATTGGGTGGAAACCAAAATTCAGCTACTTTTGTGGGAACATACATAAACATCTGACCCATACCAGCCACAACTTGTCCTAATAAGACAACTTTATATTTTATATCGCCTTCTAAGAAATGAAAACTGCTCAAAAATTTTATTGTAGCTCCAATTGCATTTAACCATGCTCCAAGCCATACCTTCAATTAATAAAAAAAAATTGTAAATGTTTATAAAATATTAACAGCTTTAATTAAGAAATAAGCGTAAGATTAGTCACTTAATTATGCACCTGTTTTATTCGTAAATATGCTGATTTAATACATATTTCTGAATAAGGATCTTTCAATATCTCAAATAGGAGGATCTGGGTTCAAATCCTGGTCCCACACTTCCAGTTTTTTAGGAGCGGTTCTGAGCCCGGCTCAGGGGCCCAATTTTATGGTTCTGAGCCCGGCTCACTGAACCTCATCCGAATTGATCCCATCATGAGTGTTGGCCTATGATGGGTTCAATGGGTGCTGCCAGATACAGAATATCCCTCGTGCAATATGACGGTTTAACTAATCTAACCTAACCTTAAAGCAAAATATTTTACTCAAAATCTAAATCAATACAATACTTAGATTTAGATGGATTCCATTGGATAAGCGGATTATCCTAGATCTCAATATGATTCAGATAATAGATTAAATTGACAATTATCTTAAATTAATAAAATAAAAATAATTGAAATTCTATTCAAAAACATAAAAGCTGAATTATTTTAAGAAGTTCAAAATATTTACAAAATGGTACAGTATTTAATTTTTCTTGATTCCATAGAAAATTAAGTAATATTTTACAATTATTATTCGTTAATTTAATTTCCTAAACAAATTTAAAAACAAGCAATCATTACAAAATCAAAATAATATTTTTATTTTATGATAATTTAGAAATTTTAGTGTTAGTAACTAGAGAACTAGACCCCCTATGCAAATATAAAGATAGAATCCTTTATTGTATCATTAGATAAATAGTTTATCTTAATATATATAGTAAACCCTTGTATAAAGCGGTACTAATACAACGCGGTTTACAAATTTCTATGAATATCTACGAATTTATATTAGGGAAATTATCTTTTAGCTTACGTATTTATACATACATGTATATTTTTGCGTAGTGTTAGTTTTTTTTAACCGTTCAAAGTGTTTATTGCCGAAAATTAAATTATCTGCCAGGAAAGCGCATTATAAATTATAATTGTTAATCTCTTTCTGGTGAGTTACATGTGTAATTAATATGTAGTGTTCTTTTATATAAAAAATTTATTTTTATAATAACTATTTTTTCTTGGATATGTTATTGCTGTTTATATAATTAAAAAAAAAAAACAGTTTCGAAACCTAATCCTATTGATGCGTGTCTCGTATAACGAGATTTGTATAAACGCGGCGCTTCTATGGATCCTAACATCCGCGTTATACGAGGATTAACTGTATATTTATTTAAACATAGGTAGAATAAAATCTTCAATGAAAAAATACAAGATTTATGAAACTAATCGAAAGTACCCCTAATAAAGATTTTTAAGCAACCAACTGCGTAAAGTGCTTGAGTTTGTAATATTTTTAAGCAGTTTAGGATAAACGCAATAATCGAGAACGGAATTATATATAAGTTAGTACTTTTTATTTAAAATGTATATATACAGGGTGATTCAGAAGGTTGGAGAAAAATTGAAGGAGCGCGTAGAGGGGACAATTCTAAGCAAAAGTTCTTAGGGTCATTTTTCAAATTGGGGTTTCGTTAAAAGATATAGTATCTGAAAGTTTTGTGACGTCATTTTATCTAGGTGTTAAAACCTGTGTAAAATGCCGAAGTAAGGCAAGCCGTAACCATTTTTACATCGGTTATACTATTGTGAGTCTCATAACAGATCGTTGAAATACTCTTAGGGTTGGCAACATTTATTATGCAAAGGTTACATCAGCACTGATACAATTGTATGGCGCCTAAGAACAATTTTACAAAAATTGTTCGAACTGCCGACAACCATATTCAATGCAAACATAGCATCGTCAAACGAAACTCTAGGGCACTCAAAAATCCCCGGTATTCCACGTATCACGTCAGATATGTGTTATATCTTTTTAACGAAGCCCCAAATCGAAAAATGATCATAAGAACTTTTACTTATAATTGCCTGTTCTGCACGCTACTTCAATTTTTTCCCAATCTTTTGAATCATCTTATATATGTGGCGACGTCATCGCCTTCCATATCCACTAATAACCGATATTAATAACAGACCTCAAAGAAAACGGAAAAGTTTATTCCAATTCCAAAGAAAAAAAAACATGGCGGCTAGTAAACTCGTGTTGCCAGCCGAAAACAAATAATATGATGCAAATAAAATTAATAGACCCCTGTTATAAATTATTTATAACAGGGGTCGACAATCTTCCAACTCGCGTTGCCAGCCGAAAACAAATAATATAATGCAAATAAAATTAATAGACCCCTGTTATAAATTATTTATAACAGGGGTCGACAATCGTTTATTACCACATTCAACTTTTATTTTTAATAATCTGGCCGCAAGCGTTTAATTAAGAGAAAATAATAAGTGAAAAATATTTATCATCAATTTTTATTATATCAATCTTAAAAAATACAGAAACATTTAAAATGCCAGATAACAAATAAATATGAAAATGAAACTTAATGAAAAATTATCATGTAGAAAACAAAATAATATAGTTTATGCATCACGATGTCTTTGTTTCCTTGATTAATGTAACTTTGGTGGTTGTTTTTCTTTTGACAAATTATCTGTGTCCACCACAAATGTATCGGTCACCACAGATGATACATCCATAGTGTCCACTTTATAACCTGAGGTGTGAGATCGCTTTTGTTATCTCCATTCTTGATGACTGTCGCCAACTTGCATGGCGATATCATGAAGTATAAAATTATTTTTAATTGATTATTCATATTATAAAATGCATTATTCAAATAATTCAACATATGGAGTATGTAAGTATGATCAACCTTTTATGAGCCGCCAAAAATGCACGTGTGGGCCGCATGCGGCCAGCGGGCCGTCGTTTGCCGACCCGATTTATAAAATAAAAAGTTAGTGGAAAATTTATTTCGAAAAATTTACAGGTCTCATTCAAGCAAATGCCCTGATTATAATTACACATTGTGTCAGCAATATATCAACTTTTTTAGTTAGGTCTTTAAATATATATATATAAGATCGGAAGAGCGGTTCAGCAGGAATGCCGAGACCGATATCGTATGCCGTCTTCTGCTTGAAAAAAAAAAAATAGTTGATACTGTTGGTTTAAATGTTTTTGCGTCAACGTTTCTTCAATAATGGAATATCAGCATTAAATTTCATAGAAAATAAGTCTGGTTCTATAATTAGGTGAACTTAGGCAATCGCCTAGGTGTAGGCGGCCGGATGCCCGAGGGTAACGCGTTGGTGTACCACGCAGGAAGACCCGGGGGCGGCATTTCCCGAAAAATTTTTTCGGGGTGCTGGGCAGGGGCCCTGCAATCCCCTCTTTCACCATATCCTCCACGGGTATGGTGAGGAGGACCAGTT
>AYEL01077068.1:0-13377 GCA_000484575.1 Olivierus martensii
TAATCTCGTTAACGGACGATCGCTAGATCTATATTTCTATCCGGTGATTGTCACCAGTACATTACTGAAATTATTTACAACTATAAAAAAGTATTAAAAACTATGTACTTGATATGAAATTAAAACCTATTGCAAAGGAAATAATTCTGCGATTTATTTTTTGAAGCGGATAGTTACAACCAAAGATCGCGTAACGTCACTATCAGTTGAGAGTGAGACGGAGTATAATCATTGATGATTTGCTATTGTATACAGATTATTAATTAACTTGTTTTAAAGAAGGTTTCTTTTAATAAAGGAAAAACAAAACAGAATACAGGTAACTAAATTTTAAAAAATATTATATGCAAGTAGACCCCGAATAACACGGATTTCGAAAACGCGGATTCGCATAACCCGACGATAAAGTTGTTAAAGATGTTAAGGAAACAAAATAAACATCGTTTGGTTTTTATTACCCTCAACGGATATTATAAGTAGCGGATAAATAACGTTAAAAAATTAATTTATCCTACGCGTTATGCAGGATTGTTTATATCGTTGTATGAGTACTAGTTGCAATTTTTTCGCCGCGTTATAGGAGAGCGCGGTAATACTCATACAACGCTATAAACAGTCCTGTATAAAGCGTAGGATAAATTTTTTTAACGTTACTTATAAAATTCGTTGAGGGTAATACTTTGACTGTGTTGAGCGTCTGATGAGCTCAACACTGATTGGCTTGTTGAGTTTTGGAATAGTTTGCTGAGATTTTTTTACTCATCATTGATTAATCTGTTGAGGTTTGAAATGCACCCTTTATTTTAAAGAAAGATGCTTTAACTTCTAGTATATTATATAATTTGATTAAAAGAAAACTAAACTGTTTTAAATTCAGAATATCTTTTAGAAAAAGCGAAATTAACTTTGATAACGTTTTTTCAACGATTTGGGATCCTTTACAGTTACACATTTCACTTGAAATTTAACCTAACGAAGGCTGTCTCTCCCGTCATACTTCTGAATGATATTTTGTGAGTCTGACAAAGCTCTGAATGAAAGATCTCTACTGACTAACAAAGTATCATTCAGACTGACAAAGATATCTGAATGAAATATCTCGACTGACTGACAAGTTTTGTTTGAATATTATTATTATTATTATTATTAAATATTGAAAAATAAATGAATGTATGACAATTGATAGGATGTTATACATACAAAAATAATACAAATACTTAACAAATAGAAATTCTGTCAAGCTTAGGAATCAATAATTCGTCGTAAATGAAAAATGATCTCGACTGACTGACAAGTTTTGTTTGAATATTATTATTATTATTAAATATCGAAAAATAAATGAATGTACGACAATTGATAGGATGTTATACATACAAAAATAATACAAATAGGCCTACTTAACAAATAGAAATTCTGTCAAGCTTAGGAATCAATAATTCGTCGTAAATGAAAAATTACGTAACTTCGTAAAAGTAAGTGGTAGATTATTTAAATTGATTGCATTCGATTCGGAATGATAAGATATATATAAAATTTTAAAGTGATTATCTATAAAAATACTGCAGGAAACATAATAAACGAAATTCTGAGCCTTAATTTTGGGATCCCATAACTTGAGAACGGTTATTCAGCCCCACATGGAGCCTTCACCATTGAACTCAGGAACCTTTACTTATGGAGTAAGGTAAAATCTGGTCAAATTTCTGTTTAATAGTAATAATCTATCAAATTTTATTTCAGTGATAATATATACTGATATGCATATTGATGGAGGTAATATTATTATTACAGATTACAAATTTACTTCTTATCAATTATTACTGATTCTTATTTCAATAAAATTATCATATTACAATTAGATGGTGATATAATTTATTTTTTTTTTAATTATTGAATTTTACAATATTTAAGAAACAAAATAAGTTACAATCATACCTCGACATAAGTCGTTTTGACTTTACGTAAGTTTTTTTTTGTTGTTAATAGGAAAAATAAGTTTTTCTAAAGACTGTGTCTCATAGGCGTAAAACGCGATGTAAATACGCCAGTATATCGATGCTAATGATGCCACTTTCGTTATTTGGTTAGACGCTACGTCTTTACGCCGAAGTTCACTCTTGTTCAACTTTTTACGCTGCGTACAAAATTTACCTTGATCGTTCGTCCAATCGAGGTATGAGCTAGTTATTGAAACTTATAGAATTACTTAGAAGCTTAAAAATATTATTATCGGCGTTTCGGGGTTATTATAAAGGGTCTATGCCGTTTTTTAAAGAGTTTATTCGACTTATGTCGTTTTTCGACTTAAGTCGCGAGTCTTGGAACGAATTAATCACATAAGGTGAGGTATGACTGTATAATAATTTCTTCTTTGAAAATTCTAGAAAGAGAATATGGATTAAAAATCTGTCTGAATAATTAAAAAATAATAATAAACAAAATATTTTATTATTCAGTATATAATTTTATTGCATAATAATAAATAAAAAAAAAAAGATAAAACGCCACTGAACTTAATATTAAAAATAAAAGTTACATAATTAATTTGCTATATCGATAAATAAAAGTATTAAAAATAATTTCTAGTAATTCGTTATATTTTAATTAATTGTTTACGATACAAAAATGTCAGACAATCGATTCGTGTATTGGAAACCTACCCATTATGATAAATACAATAGAAAAACAGTTAGTTAAATATATAATAAAGGTATATTTCATTTAATAATTACTCATAATTAAATTACAGTATTTTGATTTATAGTTGCTTGTTTAATAATTCTTATTAATCTTAACAAGAATAATATAAAAGATTCTATTTATACAGAATACTGTAGTTTCTTTAGACGACTTGTTAAGTAAAAATCTATTATGAATCTACTTCTAAATGATTAAAAGCTCTTTTCTTTATTGAGCAGTCTACAGTCGATAGCTCTAATATTTTAAAGTCTAACTGTGAAGTTTTTATTACCAAAGAGAGTTATGGATTTTCTTTTATCTTTCTTTAGAGATGATCTATTCTAATTTTGTAGTGAGAACCATGAGTAGATTCGTTAAACGAATAAAAATTAAGGACCTAAATATCTTATATTCTATATACTTAAACAAAGACAATCATGAGTAAGTTCTATTTATTTAATTATTTTTTATCTACAAGATAAATGTATTCTACTTTTACCTAGCTTAATATTCTTTTAACAAAGTTTTTTAATGGAGAGTTGTATAAAATTTTAGAGCTGAATATTCAAAATATCAAAAATTCTGATGATAATTTTTAAACTTTAAAATTTTACATTAAAAAATCGTATTTTTTTTTTTATTAATAAGAAACCTGTTCTCTATTGTCAGTTTAGTTCAAATTCATTGAAAATATTTTCATGTTGATTCATTTTTAACAAATTTTATTATCCAAAAGAAAATTTGCTCCTCCTTCAGGATATTTTAATGAAAATAAATGCCATTTGCATATAACCACGGTAGCCAAATTGCGGTTTGCGAGCCATATGCGGCTCCTTGGTACCTTCAATGTGGCTTCATACCATGAAAGTCAATAGTTAATATGGAGCAAACATTCATTTAAGTTAAAAAATAATATATTTTATAATTTGTTCATCTATTGTACAAAGTAGTAAGCATCTATACGAAATAAATGCATGTGAAATATATAATAAAATAATTTTTGAGACCATTGTTAAGATTACCGGAAAAACTGATGCGGTTCTCATTGATTCAGAAAGAAACTGATTGCAGCTCTCAAATATTTGAGTTTGACCACTCATGGCATACAAGCTACCTTGACAAATAATTATATCTCTTAGGAGCAACAAAGCTGATTAAAAACGAGACATACAAAAATCGTTTGCATGAAATTGAACTAAACTGACAATGAGAAACTTGTATCTCATAGATAAATTATTTCTTAGTTAACATTTTGAAGTTATAAAATTTATTTTTTAACCTGTAAATATTTTTTTTTTTTTGAATTTTTATTTGTGCAAAGATAGTTTTTTCCAGCAAAAATCTATTTAACTTTTGATTTAAAAAGTAAACTAATAATGCGTAAAAATATTTAAAAAATATTATTATTGATAATCTACCATTTTCAAAATTGATATTGATCTTATCGATTTGGAAAGAGAAAAAAGTTGATACAAATAAAATATCCGTGATCTTTGCACGATAACGGATCTACATAATTTTATTTGGGTGACCCAGTTTCAATAGTATTTATTTTATAAGATAAGTAATGTGAAAGTCAAGTACACAAAGAAATATACGTATTATTAATTTTATGAATAATACTGTGGTTGTCGAAATTTAATTTATAATTTAAGAAAATATCAAATAAAGAATATCATATAGAAACGATTTACCGAAAATATTTAATGATTATAATTATTTAAAATGTCTCCATATTTATTTGTATTATCAAAGAAAGGTAACAATAATACACCTCATTATATTGCCACAAATGTTTTTTTTTCTGTTAAGAATCCACTTATTTAAAATCTTTCTCAGTTTCTTCTGTAACTAAGAGTGCGTTTCCTTCTGAGAGAGAAGCTGTCGCAAGAGACTCGAGAGGGAAATTCGCAAGTGGACACACTTCTGCGAGCTATTCTCAGGGCTGTGTCCATTTGCGAATTTTTCTCTCGAGAGTCTCTCCCGACAGTTTCTCTCTCAGATGGAAACGCACCCAAGAAAGATTAGCTGTTTATCTGGTTTTAACATTAGACTGAATTCACCCTGGCCTTGCGACAGCGATCTCGACCACAACCGCGACCGTTGCTATAGAAACAATCCCATCAGGCCTCGCTTCCCGGTTCGCTTTACTGCGACTACGACAATATTCAACTTGCTGAATATTGTCGTGGTCTCAACGGATACGTCATTACGGTAGCCAATAGAAAGGAAGCATTTGGCCATCTGTTACGAGCTTTATGCTACATCAGCTCTTATTATGTTGTTCACGCAGTTGCTATTGGTTGATTCGAAAAATCGTGAAGCCGGTCGTCATCAATGTGCATGTTCTATTACAAGTTGTCAATTGCGGTCATAGTCGTATATGTGGTCTCAGACCAGTGTGAATCCAGCCTTAGATTGGGTATATGAATTCGCGTAGTGTATCTTCGAACCAAATATGTTTGAAGCGCATGTATAGCACCAGATTATACTTGTATATCAGGAAGGAATCTGAGCACTTGATGTTTCAGAAATGGATTGCTGCTAGTTCCAAATAATTTTGGGTCGGCCGGATGGCCGCGTGGGAAAGCTTCGGCTTACCACCCTGGAGGATCCGGGTTCAAATCCGGGTCCCACACCTCTCAGTATTATCATGAGGTGGTCCGGGCCCGGCCTGTTGAACCCGATCCTTCAACCATCCGGTTGACCGGGTTCAAATCCGGGTCCCATACCTCCAATTTTTCAGGAGGGGTCCTGCCCAGCCCATTGAACCCCATCCTTCAACTATCCAGTTGACCCCATCATGGCCTGTTGAACCCCATCCTTCAACCATCCGGTTAACCCCATCATGCGGGACCCACACCTCCAATTTTTGTCACACACCTCCAATTTTTCAGGAGGGGTCCGGGCCCGGCCTGTTGAACCCACATCCTTCCATCTGGTTGACCCCATCATGGGTGCTGGCCAGCCTGTGATGGGAGCATCGCCGCCGCTAGATACAGAATATCCTATGAGGATATGACGGCGTAATAAAACTAACCTAACCTAACTAACCAAAGATTATATCCGGCTAATAAAACTAACATAACCAAATAATTTTGGAAAATTAAAATCATTTGGAACTAACTAATTAAATAACAATTTGTAATATTTAATGCGGTATATGACTAAAAACTTCAAGTTAGGTTAGGTTAGTTAAGACGCCATATAGCACAAGGAATATACTGTATCTGGCGGCGGCCACTTGTAGAGCCTATGACAGGTTGGCCAACACCCATGATGAGGTTAACCGGATGATTGAAGGATGGGGTTCAACGGCCGGACCCCTTCTTAAAAACTGGAGTCAGCCAGATGGCCGGGTGGTAAAGCTTTGGCTTACCACATTGGAGGATCCGGATTCAAATCCGTTCTCACACCTCTAGCTTTTCAGAAGGGTCCGGGCCCGGCCCGTTGAACTTCATCCTTCAACCATCCGGTTGACCTCATGATGGGTGTTGGCCAGCCTGTAATGGGTTCTATAAATGGCCGCTGGCAGATATAGAATCTCCCATGAGGATATGGCGGCTTATTCTAACTAACCTAACCTAACCTGAAAAACTGGAGGTGAGAGACCTGGATTTGAACCCGGATCTTCCAGGGTGGTAAGCCAAAGTTTTACTACGCGGCCATCCGGCTGACTAAAAAACTTCGGAAAAGCTCTTTATTATGCCATTAAACAGGGGTGGCCAACAGGTCGATCGCGATCGACCAGTCGATCGCGGGACGATTTGTAGTCGATCTTCGTAAGTTATCGGACGACTTTCTTACTGCATAGTGCCTTCTCTAGACAAGTAAAGCCAAAATTTCGCTTTATTGCTGAGGTTACGTTAGGTTAGGTTAGTTTTATTACGCCTCCATATCCTCATGGGATATTCTGTATCTGGCGGTTGCCATTAAATATAGACTACTGTACTAAAATACAGCTACATATAGTATTGTATATTATAAAATATTTTGAGATATCTATAGCTGGCAATTAAATATATATATATCAACATATATATTGATATACAGGAACTTTCAGAGAAAATGTAAGACCCGGAGCAACTAATATTTTTGAGAACCTTCAAAAAAAGAAAAACAAAAACACAAAATTGACAAATATACAGTGGTAAGTAAACAAGAAAAACATTGATAAACAACTTCAAATTTTGATAAATACTGAAGCTCTAGCAGTATAAAAATATACAAATATATTTTTCTAATATATTGAGTTATAAATTGAGGCCCCTAAAACTGTGAGGCTTCCTTCTCTGATAACCACTGTTGATATGTATATTTAATGATGACATGTAGCTGTATTCTTTATTATTAAATATATATTTAATCTTTTATTTGCAAAGATATGTATACATATACGTCGTATTCTGTACGATGTCTTGAAGTTTGCAGATTAATGAAAATGAGATAAACTTTTATCTCCTAGTTTTATTCTACAAAAACTACAATACTATACAGACGATATAAAAGTGGCCTCTTTCCTCTCATCTAAGCAAGTGCGCGATCTCATACTAGACAAGTACAGTACAGCAATACCTCGCATAGTCCGGTTAATTGGTTCTTCTTTCTTACTGGACTGTTTGAGGTATGTAATCTATGGGAAAAATTATAATTGGTTCCAAAATTTTCGGTTTGCTCATATGTTTTTTAAATCATAAATTCTTACATTAATAATTATTTCTTTACGCATTAAACATTAAAATCTTTTATAAAGATTTATAATAGACAGAAGGGGACAGAAAGTGGATCCGAAGATCGGAAAGATATAATAGACAGAAGGGAGCAGAAAGTGGATCCGAGCCCATAAAGATGAATAGATAAAGAGGATTCGCCCGGCAGGTGACGTTTTCGCTTTCACCAAGGGCGCTTCCAGTTGGCAAGCAGTTTACTAATCGCTTCTCAGCAAACCGTCTTGTTGGAATGAGCTTCCTAACTAGATGGTTTGCTTACTTTGAATGACGTTATCAGTCGCTGATTTTGCTGCTAAACAAAGTAAGCGACCCAAGTCGTCCGCTCGGGGCCATTCCAAAAGCAGTAAAGGCGTATTTCCACTTCAGATGCGCCGCCGCGGGCTGAATGAAGTATTCGTTCCCATTCAATGATTCAATTAAGCGTTTGCGGTAAACAACGACCACATTGCACCTGAGAGGTAGGCACTATAATAAACGTTAAGATAAATTTGGCAACACTGGAGCAACCCGCCTGCTTGTCTCAGCTTCTCAAATAGTGGCCATTCGAGTCATATATAGGTAGAAGTAGCAGCACACTTACATTTCATATTTATTCTAAAAAATTAAAGTTAATTAAAAATTTTTTATTAACAATTACAATCAGGACTATAGTGAAGCCCGGACTACTTAAGTCGGCCGGATGGCCGCGTGGTAAAGCTTTGGCTTACCACCCTGGAGGATCCGGGTTCAAATCCGGGTCCCACACCTCCGATTTTTCAGGAGGGGTCCGGGCCCGGCCTGTTGAACCCAATCCTTCAACCATCCGGTTGACCCCATCATGGGTTCTAGCCAGCCTGTGATGGGAGCTATAAATGGCCGCCGCCAGATACAGAATATCCCATGAGGATATGGCGGCGTAATAAAACTAACCTAACCGGACTACTTAAAACTGGACTATACGAGGTATTGATGTATAAACAAATATAAATCTGTCAGTAAGCAGTTAAATAAGCAGTTAAATTCCTTCATTCTCCCCTCAAAAAAATCTTTATTAATTAATGTAATGTATCATTCATATAGAAACTAAAATAAAGAAGAAAAATACCGAAAAATATAACTGATGAATAATCTACAATAAATTATTTTCTAATTTTTACATTAGCAAAATTTTAAATTATTTTGTCAAATTAAATTACACTCATACATTACGCAAATTAACACTATATGCTATAAATACCTAATCTCATTGGATGAGAGAAAATTTCCCATAACTCGTTATTCATGCTATACAATATTCCATAATTATTCATCATAATTCGCTCATCTGTTTCAAAATAATTAAGACAACACCGATATTTCAGAAATTTGAATGTTTGCCACTTTTAAATGATTGATGTTGCATGATTAGAAACCTGGTGTTGCGATTTAAACGTGACTGTAATCTTCATTATTATCGTTTAAGGTAAATTATCGAAGCGCAAACATTTTCATGCTTATCTATAGGAAAGTATAGTATTTTGATAAAATTAGATACATACTTTATATATGGATAGCGATTTTGCTCTTGTGATATTTGTATTTTTTTAATTTCAAACAACAAACGTAATTTTAATTAATAAAATTAAATCGTCGTAAAATGAAAAAGGGAATTTTGAGTTACATGGGTCTTGCGCCAACTAATGCAAATATTTCAATAATTAACAAAAAATTTTCATAATAAACGACAACATTTGAAAAAACTTTTCAAATGTTGAACTTTTCGCGGTAAACTACGCTTTCTCCAAGATTCTTAGCGCTGTTTCCATGATTTATTTCGTACAAAACAAAATGGCCGCAAAGCAACGAAAGCATTCAACAACGATGTTTACGAAATGATGTTAACAGTTGCAGTAAATGAAGAAACTGAAACAAAATCTAGGAAGAGAAAATGTTAGATCGAAGATATTTATAAGAGATACGAACAAGATTTCTATGCAAATTTGATTAAGGAGATGAGATTTAACGATAGAAAATCCCGCTTTCTTGACTCAAAGTTGCCAACAATTCAACGTCACAAAATGCATCAATTTCATTGATGAACTTTATCTTGACGGATTTTACCGTCGCGGAAAAGTTAAATTCATCTAGACTCTGGACGGTAGTGGTTTTTACGCAGTGGTATGACGTCAAAACCGCACTGCTTTCGTCACGCCCGTATTTTATGCCGCGATTCCGCACTAGTAGGAATCAACCTTTACATTATAAATGGAATGATTATTCAAGTAAATGAAAAACTTGATACTTTTTTTTGTAGATATTTTCTGATATAAATAGAAATTATGGAAAACATCATCAATGTTCATTAAGGTTATGATAAGATATAAGAAATTTATCAATTCATTACTGCTTCTGGAGCTTGGTCTGTCTTGATTCTACATTGAAAAAGGAGAGAATTATGATTTAGTGAGAGAACTTCTATAGAATAACTACTGCTTCTGGAGCTTGGTCTGTGTTTGTTGATTCTACATTGAAAAAGGAGAGAATTATGATTTAGTGAGAGAACTTCTATAGAATATAAGTGAGGAGAATCAATGTCTTTGACTTGTAATAATTGTACTACCTAAAGATTAAGTATTCTGTAATTTTATACGCACCTACTTTGTGAAGGAATTAGTGTGCATAAATATCTCAAGTAACAATATGCATATTTTTCATTCATAATGGTGTTTTATGTGTGTTTTATTATTTTTGAATTTTTTAATAATTTTTGAAATCTTTTTACGATTTTTTGAAATTTTAATCATATTTTCTGCAAAGTTTGTATAGGGTAAAGTCGGGAAGAGATGGTGCCGCGGGAGAGACGACACAGTTAAGTATATTCTCATTCTGGAGCCAAATGACATTGTGGTAATGATTACGGTATACAGTAACTGCCATTCATTTGTTTGAACAGCGTAGATGCTGATATGTTTTATCTATGATAATTAAAAATCCACATTAAGAGTAAAACCGAGAAAGATGGCGTACTTTTTTTTGTTTATTAATAAAAAATTAAAAATTATAATCGAAAACTTTTATTATTCAAAATAGCTTACATGGAACCAAATGCAAAAAAAAGTAATGTTAAAAATTAGTTAAGCAAAATGAAATAAGTTAAAAAAATTGTTCATTTTGTTACTTTTTTCATTTTGCTTAATTAATTTTTGACATTATTTTTTGCATATGGTTCCATGTATATTAGTATCAATAAACAAAAAAGGTGCGCCATTTCTCCCTGTTTTACCCTATACAGGAAAACCTGTGCTAGGTGGCCAACTTTCGGTGATTGAATTATGGATACCAAGTACAGGTTGGCCACCAGACACAGTTAGTTACAAATTTCATTAGTAAGCATCAAAGTTTAAAATATGAAGTTTATGACACAGTTTCACATTATTAATTAAATCTAAGGAAAGAAATCACTAATTGCACAGTTTCACATTGTTAATTAAATCTAAGGAAAGAAATCAGTAATTATGCCTCTTTCAAGATTTTTTCGCTTTAGAATGCTCAGCTGATAAAAGATCTAGAGCCCATCTGGCATTTCTGATCAAAACACGATTTGCTGGTCACCTAGTAGATGTTATACAGATGGTGTCGAAATTAAATATCACTGGCCATGGCTACGGAACACAGACGGCCATTTTACACAGTTTTAAAATCCCGCAATATGCTTGGGCGGATACTAAGGTGGCCACGGCTCGCAGGTTGGCCACCAGCATAGGTTTTCCTTTATTATAAAATGGTTTTTTTCGAATTTATGCAAATTTCTCTATCATTTTGAAGTGTTTATTCAATGGCCCGAAATGTTGAAGATAATTTTTAAAAGTTTACTGAAATTTGAAAAAAAAAAAAATTCTTATAATGTTCTTGTTTGCGTTAATTGATGCAAGATTATGCAAGGAAAACTCCAGTTTTTTCATCACCTGATTCGACGAACAAAAAGTATCAAAATAATCTTCAGTAACTGTATCGCTATTGAAATTAATTAAAATAACGAAAATTAAACGTTACAAAATTTTAAAGAACTTAATCTAAATATACTTGAAATTTTAAAATAAATTTAAAACACTTATATAATGATGATAATGGATTGTTAAAATCGACTTCAATATTTATATCTATTTAGGTTTACAGTTGTTATCATTCTGGGTCATAGACAACTACTAAATTTATTTATAATTTATTATGTTTAGTAGACCTTAATTCAGAAGTTCTCAACCATTGTGCCGCCAAAACTTTGATGGTGTGCCACAAAAAAATAAGAAAGAATTTTATGTATGTAATTATATGAATCATCATCTATATTATAATTAGTCAAACGTGGCTGGCTGGAGTCCCTTTTTCGGATTGTGTTAAGACGATTGGTCTTCCTAATAAATGAAAACAGAACTTTGTAAGGTGATTACTTGTTTGAGGTTCCCTGTCCTCGTCGAAAACACAGCTAAATTGGATACACCAAAGGTTAGTCCACAACACAAATGACGTTAGTTCAATCCAGGACTTGGTTAGATAGATGATAACAAACAGCATAGACGGACACAGGCGTAGGACAGGGAATGATGATGAACCAATGCGACGCACACCTTCAGACGATGTAGAAGACCACACCTACTCTTCTTCTCTCCTCCTGTTGGTCGCTCTTTATACCCTGATGAATTTACATAAATGCTTGTACAAATTAAATGGAAATAAAATGATTTTAACTCTTCTTTGTTATTATTAATTCTTCGTTTTTATACACATTTATAAAGCAATATTAAACGATGTTAATTCTATTTATTTATAATTATTTTACGTTCTTTTCTCCAGCGCATGCGCGCCATTACTCCAACTGTCACTTTTGAACATGGCGCCACAATATTAAACGATGTTAATTTTATTTATTTATAATTATTTTACGACGTTCTTTTCTCCAGCGCATGCGCGCCATTACTCCAACTGTCACTTTTGAACATGGCGCCAACCACCTTAGACGTACTTGCTGGTCAGGTAGGAATAACGGACTTTTATTCAGATTTTGTTCACTATTACTTTATTCCTTACTTCTGCCCCTCCTTTTTCTTTAGATCCTCACAATATTCCCCCCCAAAAGGTCGATGTTGGGGAAGGAACAGGGGCCTCAACATCGGCCACAAGCGTCTTTTGCGCCCGAACAGGGACCGCGCCCCCACCACCAACGCCTCCGCCTTCTCGCCATGAGTTTTGCCCATTCTGCTACCATTGTACTCACGACGTTCTTCACAAGTACCTAGAAAAAGGCGATCCAAGCCACAGAGTATAAGGAACAGAGACCAAGCTTCCTATACCTGCTATGGAAACTCTTCTATGATGGTCATCGGGCCCTTGGGTCGTCGGCCGGAACTGACTATTTTCTTTGCTTCTTTCTTTTCCTATATGGAAAATCAAACTGTTCAAAAGGATGGTAAACCTGTCGTAACCTGGACTACCCAAAAAAGCAAATTTTTTCATAATTTTTATATTAACTTCTTTCTTACCTTGTATTTAATCGATTTAGGGGTGGAATATTGCTGAAATTATCCTCAGTAATTCACAATAAACGATATTCGATCGGACTATATCGTTTCGCGGAGTATCGCCATTAGCATCTTAGTCCGCGCTCTCCAGGTCACGTGGCCAGTTTATGACGAAGGCGACGTCATATGACACATGACTGACTTAACTTTTCTGATTTGAGCGTGGTTCTGGATTCTCTCCCGCGCGAAATTTTTATTTTAATATTAATAAAACTTTATAAAACATCATATCGATTATAAAGGTTGAATTGTTTAAATTATCCGTAATTTTGTTTTATGATATAAATCCTAAAAATACGGCAATATTTATTCGGTCGTCGCAAATAATTTTTATATTGTATGAAATAATATTTTTATTCAACGGTTGATTCTTTTAATTTTTATTACTCATTTTATCAAGTTGTTATCGAATTTTATTTCGAAATGTTTTTTTG
>AYEL01077069.1:0-36497 GCA_000484575.1 Olivierus martensii
TAATGTGTTGAATCGTTTCGGGTGCTATGTGGCATTTCCTACAAGTGTCGTTTGTCAATGTGCTGTCCTTCAGTATATATTTTCTGTAATTTTTTGTGTTTATTACTTGGTCTTGTATTGCTATTACAAATCCTTCTGTTTCTGTAAATAGATCCCCCCTGACTAACCAGCTGTTTGACACTTTGGTGTTTATGAATTTATTATTATTATTATTACTACTACTACTATTAACAACACAAATATACTAATGGCCAGTTCCATCATTGCGATGTTACTTTAACAACGGTGTCACTGAGTGATGTTAGGGAAATTCTGTTCCACCAATCATTGTCAAGTCTAACAGTGATGTCAATATGTAACATTGCTCTCGACCACTGTTAAGACCAATGTGAGTACTTGAACACAGCAAAACCTACTTTAGTTCGATATATCTGTTGAGTTATGCTAATAATAATAATAAAGACTACAAAAATAAAACAAATTTGAATATCTGAATTTAATAATAGTGAATTTTATTTGCTTTTTCAAATTATCAAATTATAATTATACATGTGACGTGATTAATCATTTTGAAATAATTTGTTAATACTATTAATATATGCATGAATAATAGCTTCATACTGGGCTTCTTAAAAATAATATAGATCGTAGATTATATGAAATAATTTTTCAAAGAAATTGTGCATATTCCAAGATATAGTTATTTTCAAGATAAATCTTTACTAATGAATCGTATATTTTCATTTTTCAACAAATATTTGGGAAGATATTTATAATAAATAAAGTAATCTCACCTTTAGTAACAAACCACATATCTCAGAAAATTCACCATCTAAAATTATTTTGAATTATCAGATTAATTATATTGTTTACTTTCAACAGTAGTCATCTTGGCTTGTTGTGTGTTGTTATAGCGTCATTTCTTACTACATCCTTTAATTTGACCAATAGGCATTTTACCAGGAACACAAATAACAATCATAGTGCAGCTTTTCGCTGTCAGTAAACATCGCTAACAAAAGTCGTGGTGGAACAATCTGTTGTTAGTGATCGTTGTAATCTCACCTTTAGTAACAAACCACATATCTCAGAAAATTCACCATCTAAAATTATTTTGAATTATCAGATTAATTATATTGTTTACTTTCAACAGTAGTCATCTTGGCTTGTTGTGTGTTGTTATAGCGTCATTTCTTACTACATCCTTTAATTTGACCAATAGGCATTTTACCAGGAACACGAATAACAATCATAGTGCAGCTTTTTGCTGTCAGTAAACATCGCTAACAAAAGTCGTGGTGGAACAATCTGTTGTTAGTGATCGTTGTTACACTGATAATGTCGTTTACTAACAGCACTGTTGCAAAGTCGCGAATTAGAACGAATGTCAATAATTCCAATTATAAGCTAAACCTAACGGCTAGCGACTCTGCAAATTCCAGAGTTCTGCCTGAGCTCAGGTCTTTTTCTAAGTTCTAACTTAATACTAAGTAATTATAAAACAATCTAACAACAACGTAATGTCTAACTGATGAAACAAAACTAAATATCAGAACTTACACTGAAAGTACTGATTAAGTGTTAGCAGTAAAAAGAACAAAAAAAGATGTTAGAACTTACACTAATAAATTGAAGAGAATACTCAAAAAAGTTAGATAATAAGAAAATATAAATTTATTAGACTCAAAAACACTTACAAAATGTTAATAAATGCTTTATTGAAACTATAATAAAGCAACAATCAATTAATCAACAAAACTTGTTTAATCTAACTCAAATCTCAACAAACAATTATTCACAAAGAAAAGAACCTTAAATACTATTTAAATTCTACTACCTCCACCTCCGATACAAACTTCAAATAATAGTCGATCCTTACAAGAAACTCATGTTTTAAATCAATTCAATCTTTGAATAAAATATACAGGAAATAATAATAATTTGGATTTTTATATATTGAATTTGCATATTTCAAAATATTTTATTTTGAATTCTTTACTTAAAATATTGACATATAAAAAAATAATTTCAGAAATTAAAAAAAAAAAAAATTTTCTTTGTAAATCGAAATTCATTATATTTCTTTTTATTTTTATTTCGTTTCTTACAAAAACGTGTGCTTATGATTAAATCAAAGCATTTGGACAATTTTCCATTTCATTTTGTTTTTTCAACCAATATCAAAAGCAAAGCAATCACGTTTTAACGCGTATATTCAAATTGCTACTGAAATCCAGGAAGGACAAACATGGTGGCGAGTAAGCAGACGACGCTAGTTGGCGATACTTTCTACATACAGAGCTTTAATACGGGCTGCCATTTAATGATCCCGTGTACGAGCATGGAGGTAAGAGATAGATGGAGATGGCATGACGTCATTACACTTGAAACCGGCTTTGGGTTGACCAAGATGGCCGCCATTCGATCGTAAAAACTCAGAAGTTTGATCTTAAAACTGTAATAACAATCTTTTTCATGATAAAACTCCTTATAATAATAAATGAGACCAAATGTTAAGGCTTAACTATATAATATACCTAACAAATTTTAATAATAATTGTATTATAGCTTTTCTGAAACATACAGTATTTATTTAATATTAATTGCAATTTGATAACATTTTTTAATATATAAATTATTTTACAAAGCATTATTACTTTCTTTTTTTTCTAATTCATCTCTCCAATACAGTTTCATGAATATTAATATTTTTACTCGTTATTCTGCTTAGATTCCAGATTGTATTATAAAATTGCGGATAATGAGTAAAAAGTGATGCTTATTCAATTGCAAAATTCATAAATTTTTCACTGAAATTCACCGTGTTTTTTAAATAATTTTATTCTCAGAACAGAAATTTTTTAAACAGTAAAGTGAAGAATGAGAATGAATGTAAGCATCTCATTGTGTATCTTTAAAAAGCAACTCTACTGGAAATTATATTAAAACATTAATAAAAATATTTCACATTCTATTTTTTATGGTTTTATTATGCAAAAAGTAAATATTTCAATCATTTGACAACTACTACAGTGGGTGATCGGATAACGAACATAATCCGTTCCACGACAATGTTCGTTAACCGATCATCAATTTACCATAGGTTTTTATGGGAATTTGATTAATTCTTTGCATTTTAATGGTGTGATGACGTCAAGATGATGAGATGTGTGTAGGATTTCGAGTTTATTCTCATACTTGGGATATTTTACTCTTCTTAAATGCCCGATAAATCCCGTTATTGAGAAAGTCAATGCAGTTTAAATCCCCTTTTCACACACTCTTTATTAATCTGTATGAACTCGTAAACCCAAAAAAGGTAACAATATGATAATCTTTTAATTTATAAATGGCATAATGCAAAATAATCAAAATAAAACCCAAAAAAATTTTTTTATTTTCATTTAAAAACTGTGTAAAAGCGAAACCATGTAAATTGAGTGCCGTGCAAATCGAAGGCTAGATGTAGTTATATTAAAAAATAAGCACATAAGTTATATAATAAAGCAGTTGCTTACAATCTTGGAGGATCCATATTCTATACTTCCCACACCTTCAGTTTTTCAGGAGAGATCAAGGTTTTGTTAACTAAATCTAACCAATAAAATATACCTACATATGATAAATGATGAAATTAGGAGAAAAATGCTTGTATCTCTGCATTATTACTTTATATGCTATGGAGAATATATTTTTGTTTTTAGTCAAGGAATCTTTAAGTATGAATCTATTTATGTCACATCAATGTAAGTCAGGATCTGCCTGAGTTCTCTCCTATAGTTGTTTATTTAACTCTGCTTATATTCAAATTACTTCAAAATTCAATAAACTGTAGCATTTAAAGCAGCTTTAACTTATAAATGTATTTTATAAATCATAATGTTTTCAGAATACATCGTCTTCAGTGATATTCGAATAACTACAGAATTTACTATTATACAAAATACTATTCTGTATTTATTTGAATATTGCTGAAGACGATGTATTCTGAAAACATTATGATTAATAAAATACGTTTATAAGTTAAAGCTGCTATAGCTGCTTAATCAGATCTAACAATTGTTCTTATAATATTCTAAATTTGGTTTTCTCATAGCATATTGGCTAGAAATACATTTTGTTTTATTAATAATTTGCAATCAGCCAATGGCTGTGTAATAAAGCAATCATTTGCCACTTTAGAGGATACAAATTCAGTTTCTGAGATTATCAACTTGGAGAATCAGGAATGAAGGAAGAATGACAAGAATTTAAGAAAATCTTCCTTAAGAGTACAGAGTTGGCATGTGAAAAACTTCTGGATAAAGCAGAGAGAAAAAAATACTATGGTGGAATTGTAGCATGAGAGAGGCTGTAAAAAAGAAAACAGTATGGAAGCTTCCATGCTTCTTTCTTCTTTTTTTACAGCAAAAAAAAAAAAATACATAAAATTTTATCAAATTATGAAAGAGGAGTGCACTGGCCAGAAGATAGTAAAGGAAGAAAATAAAGAGTTGGGAGGAATTTACTCATCTTTTAGAAGAAGGGTGTCTTCTTGGGCCACATTTGAAGAAAAAAAATTTTCTCGGGCCACACATAAAATATACTAATTTTAATGATAGTTATTAAGCAAAAAAGTTAGTAAATAATGCACAATATAATAGATATCCATCATGACAAATCAGCAAAAAAGTTGTTGCATAATAATCTTTGACTTCTTTTTGTTCAGATATTCTTTAAAAATCATTGAGTAGATCAAGAAGTTTTAATCAGTGAAATAAGAAATATTTTAGAAAATGAAAATAGGAAATGTAGTTAGATATTTAGACAATAAAAACTTCATTTTTTTATATATTTTTAGTACAAAAATGAAGCAAATTTCTTTTTCTTTATTAAATACATAAAAACCTCAAAGTTTTAAGGAAGTTTATGATTTTATGTTGGGCCGCATGCGGGCCGCAGGTTGGACAGCCCTGTTTTAGAAGCATATGCAAAAGGAAATAAAAAGTTTTATATGAACTGGTCAGGAATAAGAGAAAAGAAAGAATTGAAAATAATTTCATAAAAGAAAATGATGGAAAAATAAGGATAGGATTTGACAAGATTATATATTGATGGAAAAATTACTTCATATAATTAATACTTAAAAAGAAGATAAATAATATTTGATATTAATTATATGAAGTAATTTTTTTCCATCAATATATAATCATCTCAAATTCTATCCTTATTTTTCCATCATTTTCCTTTATGAAATTATTTTCAATTCTTTCTTTTCTCTTGTTCCTGACCAATTCATATAAAACTTTTTGAGACTATTTGAAAAGAGGAGAAAGTGCCAGATGACTGGAAAAAGGGAGTCATTGTATCCATGTTTAAAAAATATGATAGAAAGAAATGTAGCATGTATAGAGGAATCACTTATGCCTCACATAGTTAAGAAAGAATTTTGGTAGAAAGATAAACAGCACTTAATAGAGTATAAACATAAGAAATCTTCAATATGAAAAATATTTTTAGTCTTATGCTAGACCATCTTCAGTTCATAACAATAGTATAAGACTAAAAACATTTCTATATTAAAGATTACTTAAGTTTATACTGCTATTATCTGCTGTTTTTGAGTGTTTAATTATATGATCTACATAAGCAATGAATAAAGGTAATAAGAGTATTTCATTGAACTTTTAAACCTAATTGTAATTTACAGTGTTAATAAAAAACATGATAATGGAATATTAGAAATAAACAGTTGAGAGAGATAATAAGTTAAGAAGATTGAAATGTACTAAAGAAAATGAAATGGGTGAAATTGCTGATCTTGACAAATTGTCAAGATCAGCAATTGATGTTGAGAACACATGGGAGTTTATTGGTGATAGACATCTTGAGACTGTTAATATTGGGGGCGAGAGGACGTACTCATAGGTATGACCCTAGGAAGAAAAGAAAAGAAGAGAGGAGAGGGGGAGGAGGGATAGAAAAGGAAAAAAGAACCATTCGAAGGGAGTGTGACTGGACACTAGTGGGGAGAAGGGAGGATGATAACCAATACCGCAGGCCCCTGAATGCCTGCACCGGGAAGAAATAATTAAAAAAAAAAAGTTACAAATCTGACTCTGGTCAGAAAACAAAAGAAACAATAAAATACAAATGTACAAAACAAGTAAAAATATAGATGTAGAGAAGTCTCAGGTACAAAAACTGATAGTTTGGTAAGGGGATAAATCCACTCAATGAACCAGTCAGCCCGGCTGTTCTGCCTTCGGGTTATCTTCGAAAGAAGAAGAAGTTCGAGGATTCCACATGTTGATCATTGAAGGATGGGTCGTCAAGAGATCCAGTTGATTTAGCCAGTCATCTATCAAGATTCTTCCATCAGGTCCATCTTTGAACAGAAGGGGTTGAACTCACCGCAGAGGTAAAGTCGTCCAAAGTGGTCCAAAAATCACTCAGATTGCAGTACCACCGCCAAAGGAAATCCCTTGAAGTGTTGCAAACCAATGAAGATGTCCTGCAGGCTGAAGAGGTCCTGTTCTATTGAAGGAGCTCATGGTAAAAAGTTTACCATCACCAAGACCTGCGCAAGGAGAGTCCTCAAGTGATGCATGGCAAAATGTGGTATCATCAGGAAGGCAAACAAAACAAGAGGTAATAGTATCACCGGAAGACTTCTTGAGACTATTTGAAAAGAAGAGAAAGTGCCAAATGACTGGAAAAAGGGAGTCATTGTATCCATGTTTAAAAGGGATAATAGAAAGAAATGTAGCATGTATAGAGGAATCACTCATGCCTCACATAGTTGAGATCATAGAAAGAATTTTGATAGAAAGATAAAAGGTAGAGGGAAAAAGTTCCTTGGTGAAGAGCAGTAAGAATTTAGGGGGAAATCTACTGTTGACCTTATTTTCATATTGAGACAAAGGATAGAAGAATGTTGGTAATGGAAAGAAGATATAATGATGCTCTTCATTGATATTGAAAAGATTTATGACACTATACCCAAGAGAGAAGTTATGGGAAAAGCTGTAAGAGAAGATTGATAGGAAGATGATGATAATATATCATCTTCCTATCAGTCTTATAATAGAAAAGGTCATATCCATTATGATGCTGATATTTATGACACTATACCCAAGAGAGACGTTATGGGAAAAGCTGTAAGAGAAGATTGATAGGAAGATGATAATAATATATCATCTTCCTATCAGTCTTATAATAGAAAAGGTCATATCCATTATGATGCTGTCATATCCATTATGATTTTGGTTTAAACTGTTCAGTTTAAACATGGTATTTCCTTATACTTTTGTTATAAGTTAGTAGGAACAAACTTTGCAAAAAGATATGTACTGATAATTGCAATCTTTAATAGAGCTAGTGTTTGAAAAATTTGCAAATTTATGATTAGGCAAAATCTTTCTGTACATGGTTACAACAAATTGGAATCTTATCTGTGTTGCAATAGACCTTTTTTGAGCACTTGTATATAAATGGATTGATGAAGAATATAAACACCTGAAATGTGTAGCTAGATCCTGATAAACAAATGTCTGTGAATAAGTCGTATGTTTCTGTTCTAATAAAAATCTGTCTCATCTTATCCCCAAATGAATCTTGAGAGCTTTGAATTTTCTGCAATAAAGCAGCAATAAGTTAATAAAACATATATTGTTTTATTATGATATTTTTGGCATTTTGCCATTATCAGCTATTTTAAGAATACATAAACAAAATTCAAAATATAGAATGTGAACTTAATCTTGTAGTAATAAAGATAACATAGCAACTTTACATGTGAATTGTACAATGTTTTAAAATATAATTATAAGATAAAATAAAATAAAATTTTCCTTCTTCAGAAGTCTTATAAAAATTATAGGCTAGTTTGTCATTAATTATATTCCCGATAAGCATCCTTCTAGTAATTTCTTTGTATTTCTTAAAATTTCCTATTTTATGTATCTCAGACATTTTCAGGATTTTAGCTCTTTGCCAATTAACTTCAACATAACTTTCATAGAATTTCCTTGAAAAAGTTGTATTAAATTTGACTATTTTTTATATTGTTCCAGTATTCTTGTAACCTTTCTTGAAAATTTTTTTTGTTATATCTATATGATACTACTTAAATAAATGAAAACACAGCACTTCTTGCAGTAAAGTTTACTGCAAGAAGTGCTGTGTTTTCATTTATTTAAGTAGTCTTAGTTGAAGCAGTTTAATATTATTGTTAGCTATATGATACTGTTCTTGATTGAAATCATAGTTAAATATAGGTATTTGATAAACTCCTGTTCTTAGATTTTCATTCCACTTATCTTCCTTGAGAAAATTGTTTTATGCACAAGCCCTTCATTATAAAAATGAATGCTACTTGTTTTAATAGAAAATTAGATTTTATTAATGGAAAAATAAATTCTAAACATTTATTATGTTTAGAAATTTAAATATCAATTTATACTAATAAGTTAGAAATAAATCGAGAATCCATGGAACAAAGATACTAATTTCCCTCAGATTTTGTGTTACATATGCTCTAAAAATGTTAATTTATATATTGCTGATGTTACACTAAAATTCAGGATAGACAAACCAACTGATCAGAATACAATGTTGAGTAATGAAATTAAGAAGGCCTTGATATATCGTTAAAACATAATAAATTTTAACATAATCATATTCATTTATTAGAATAATCAATAATTCTTTTGTGCTTTATATCTTGTCTGATAAAATTCAATCAAAATTAATAAATAATATAACTAAAAAGCTAAAAATTTTCAAATCCATAAATTTAAGTTAATGATCACTTAAATACAGGAATACCTCGATTATCACAGGTTCGATTATTGTGATTTTCGATTTATCACGGTTTATAATTTGATACCAAAATTCGAATTATTGTGCTCAAATTCGAATTATCGCGATCATGAGATGTAGCCCACTACATATGCAACCAGAATTACATAATCAAGGTATTCCTGTATTTAAATAAATATTGTAATTAAAGATTTTATATTATTATTTAAAAATTATTTCATTTTATAAATATAATAAGAAATTAACATCCTTAAATAAAATTATAAGGACAAATTACAAAATATTCATTGCTTGTTAATTAATTTTTCATTGTCTAATAAAATGTAAAATATACTGGTATAATAAATATTATGCTTTTATTATATTTCAATAGGGGAAAATAAAGTACTGGTATATAAAAAGTAGTTTATGAATTTACAACAACAAACTTAAATAAGCTAAGAAAACTGTTTACTTTTATTGAAATCAAGTTCTAAGATTCAAGAAAGCACAGCTAGCAGTTTAGGATAAAGGAATTACACTTTAATAACGTTTTCGGTCCATTGTCGGTACTATCGTCAGTTATCTTGACAATGGTATCCTCATTATAGTAAACTCAGTACACACATATATCCTCAGTACACAGGATACCATAACTGACAATGGTATCCTGTGTACCAAAAACGTTCTTAACTTTATTAAAGTGTAATTCCTTTATCCTAAACTGCTAGTTGTGCTTTCTTGGATCTTAGAACTTGATTACAACAACAAATTATAAATTTAGCATTATACAAAATGTTTCATATTTAAAAAGGTAAAATTTATATTTGATAATATTTTTTTTAAATAAATAAATAAAAATTATATTATTAATAATTCAATATTAATTTAAATTATTTAATAAAAGATTCAGACACATATATCATCAATTTAGATAAAGATGATATTTTGTTAGTTAAAAAATGGGATCTTTAAACACTGACAACAGTTCATTAGCAGTTTTATACAGTTCTGATCTTATTTTTTGTTAATAGGCCACTAATCAAGCTTTTCTCTATACCTGATTTAAAAGAAAATTATACCAACTGAAAAATCTTAATAATTTAGACATAGATTCAGTTAAATATCATTTCTTTTAATAAACTAGATATTCTATGTAAAAAAAAAGGAATGTTAAAAATTGGCAATTCTTTCTCTTATAATATAAGAATAGCTTCTAAATATAGACTATTTTTCGTAACTTTTCATTATAACATGAAATGAAATATCTGCTAAGATACAATGGATTAAAAAAGGTCAAGATATAAAATTTTGCAAGACATACAAAATGAAAATGTAACAAATAAGCTATCTAAATAAACTTAGACCGAAAGCTGTTAAGAAGAATTTGTACTTAAAATTAAATATATGGTGTGTGTGTTTGTATATACATATACACACCATATACTTAATTTCCAATATAAATATATATATATATATAACATTTATGAAGAAATTTATATCTAAAATAAGCACTCAAATTCATATATAAATATAAAAGATTTTTTAAAAGACAACACTTATTAATATAGCTAGTTATATCAATTAAAAAAAAAGAGTTATTGATTAATAATAATTTATAGCTATTACAAAATTTTTATGAAAATAATAATTTAACAAGATGAATAATGATTTTTTTTTATCAAATGTTGTGAAGCAATCATTTTCCAAAAACATCTAAAGCAGATTTAAATCAGATATTTATTTATCATTTAAAAATCCAAATTTATAAAAACAAATCACTGTTTAGTCAATATAATTTAGTTTTATTTAATAGCATTTTCAATTATACAGTCATCCTCAACCATTTATAGAAATTTTATATGAATCTAAAATAGTGGTGTATATATATTAAATTATTAATGAAGTCTCAAATTATGTGAAAAATTTGAAATAATGGAAATCCCAAAAAATTAAATTCAGCAAGAATCATAAATTTCAAAGCAAGTGAGCATTGTAAATTATATTTATGTTATTGTAACATGATGGCTTACTTTTATAGATAAACAGAAATCTCCAATCTTTGTGAAATATTGTGTAAATTATTCTATTATATATATATTTAAAATTATTAATAAATAAAAAATTTATAATTAAAATATAAAATTTTTATAATTTTAATTTTAAATATATACACATATACACACAATATAACTTTATTTATTTATATATTTATTGATTATCATTAAAAAATATATTTAAAAGCAAAACACACTACAATAATTGCAGATTTATGCTACCAAGAACACATCATTCCTACTTTATTTCTATATGAAGTTAGTTTTGAATTAAACAAGTGTTTTAAGAATGCATTTCTTCACAAAAAATTCTGTTTTCAAATGGAATATAATTTTTTAAATCATATATAGAAATTTTATGAAGTATAACAATTATCTATTAGCTACATGATTATTAGAGTTACTGGCTTGAGTTAGTTTGATCCTGAAAACTCAAATTTTCTGACAAATAAATAAATGATCAAAATTTAAGCTTTTTCTTAAATAAGCTCAAGCTTCAGTCTTTTAAAAATTCTTTAAATTGATCCTTTAAGAGACTTTAAAATAATAAATATTATTTATTTAGCAACAGAAAATTATTTTGTGAAACAAACTCTGTAGTAGTGATTATGAAATGATGCAATCCTTTCGATTTATTGTTTATTTTTATTAAATTAAGAAGTTTTATTTTTTAATTTTGAAAGCAATCACAGAATGATCACATCTATTATACACTCTAAAACTATACGATATCAAACCAGTTTACAAGTACAGTATTTAAAATTAGTTACTCTAGATACAGGAAAAAAATATCTTATAAGGGACCTTCACGATTTTGTTAATTTGATTTCTGAAAATGCATAGCACTATTTGATAGAGCATCTTATGAAACCTCTAAACAGACAACATTTATTGGCAGACCACTGACGAAACAAAAGCTACAGGAGTTCAAAGTTCATAGAATAACTGGTATTATATCATTTTCAACAGACATTGTACATGTTTAATTGCAACTATTGTGTAGGATTACCTTAAGGATGATTGTATGATTCAGACAAAAATGGGAAGAACAGTGAGCACATTCGAAGAAAGGTAAAGATGGACAATTGAATTTGTAGCATATTTCGAAAGTATTAAAATTAAAGCAGTAATCAATAGATGTAATGAATAGTTTGGGTTACTGTC
This sequence comes from Olivierus martensii, assembly GCA_000484575.1. NCBI lineage: Eukaryota > Metazoa > Arthropoda > Arachnida > Scorpiones > Buthidae > Olivierus > Olivierus martensii. Next base: position 12,003 of record AYEL01077069.1, read on the forward strand.
AAAATATTCAGTTTTATAGAAATAGTATCAGATCATATTTGGAAAATTGGAGATGTATATTGGTACAGTGGTGCCTCGCAATTCGTCACTAATCCGTCGCCGATGCAATGTTGAATTGCAGGATAACATTTCCCATATAAGACTATGGAAAATAGATTAATTCATTATCGGTCCCCATTCCACTACCCTAACAGGTGAAGTAAGAGAGATACATTATATTATTTACTTAATTGTGTTTTACTATTGCATAACACACTAAATTACAAAATACACTATTTTATACACAACATACAATCCCTTGGATGTTGGAATGAGCAGACAACCTAGCACCCATAATCTTCTGTCTCTATTGCAAAAAGTTGCCACAGTTGTCCTAGGAACGTCATACTCGAGTTACATTTTAATTGTTCTACCTTTCTGCACTTTATCTACATATTATTTCTTCGTCTCTTTGCTCAATTGAATGTTCTTCTTTTCGGAATTATTCCTCTGGTCAATTCTTTTTGAACCCATCTTTACATTTCACTCAAAAAAATCATATATAATAAAAGAATAAGCATGTGGTGTCCATGTTTCTGCGCATGTATGAGCTCCTGTGCCAGAAGTGTCGCTGTTACTATTTTCTCTCGCTTCTTTAATCATATCTTTTAGAAAACTAATCCCAATCTCATTATAAATTTTGCTTTAAATTATTATAGTTTACTTCAAATATCATCCCAAAATAAAAATAAAGCATAAACTTATAATTATAGTCATAATTAAGCTGACTGGTGATTAATGTGTTTTCAAGTGTATAAAGTAAATAATAATCACCAAAATTGCATGGATAACTCAAGCATTCCTTAGCTATCTTGGTTTCAGCTTGAGTTTCTAAAAACACTCAAGTTTCAGCATTTGTAATGATCATGTAATTCACTAATAACATCTTTTCATTCAAGCATCATATAATATGAATATATACAAAGTGTCTCTTAATATATGCATATTTTCCATATGCATATATCAAGAGAAACTTTAAACATAAATAATAACTGTTTAATATTATAAATCAAAACTAAATTACTACAGCACTAATAAGCAGAAAACAACATAAATTATTTTTATGTTATTTTCTGCTTATTAGTGCTGTATTAATTTAGTTTTGATCAAGAGAAACTTCAATCAAAAGAGCTTTACTTCTAAGTTATATAATTATTATTTAATTTGACAGTTATATTTAAGTGAAATATTCAATAGATTATAGGATGCATATATGAAATATTCTATCCTATTAATGAACAAACTGAAGTACTATAAAAATAGTAAAAAAAAAATTAACCAAAAATAAGTTCTAATTTCCTCTTCCAAAGACACTTCTATAATAAAATTGTTCTTTATATTTCAAGTAGTGCTTAAGGTGTTCTGAAAATTTTAACAAAATTATACTAAAATTAAGAAAGTATAAGAATTTCCCTAAATATCCTCATGTTATATCATTGAATCAATTTCGGAATATATTCCTTTCTTATCGCAATTAAGATTGCCATAAAATTTCAGTGCAATCATTCAAAACAATTCCCCAACCCAAGAGATAGATATCAAACAGAAAGATTTTTCATATAAAATTTCAAATATTTTTTTCAAATCAAAAATAGACCAAGTTCAAATTATTTAACAAATAGTTATGATATCTTTTGATGTTTATACTAAAAACAAAATTATAAATTTTAAATTATTTTTAATCTTTTATGTATGTTTATATTCTCATAATATAAATTAATTAATTAAATTAAGATATTTATTTTTAATCAGATAAATGGATTTTATTATTTGCAGTGAAATTAAGAAAATTTATATATTTTACATCAAGTGGCAGTATAAATCTACAAAGAAAACAGTTATTATACAATAATCACTCATCTTGAAATGAAAATGTTGAATTTTTTGAAATTGAGATAATTAAAATTTTAGAAAATGTTACATTTTCTACATATTTTTGTCTTTTAAAGATTCTTTATATTTATATGGAAAAAGTATTTCTGTGGAAATATATTGGTTAATTTTAATTTCAGCTCATATTTATTGCAGACAATTCATTCATTACATTATTAAAACTGTCAGAGTTTTTCCTGAAATAATTATATCTTACTTAATATTGATATACATAAAATTTGTTCTCAAGATATTTTTCTGCCTCTGTATAAAGCTAATACTATAAGTGGAAACAAAACAAGAAAATATCTCACATCAATTATCATGAACTTATAAACTCATGACTTATAAAATTTGCATACCAAAAACATCCAGTGATGCATTCCATCATAAATTAATGCTATCTAGAGTACTTTTTAAATGTGTATTTTCACACTGTTCAATATTGATGATGATGATGAGAATAAGAATTTAATAAATGGTGAAATAAAACATAAATTTTTCTTGAAATATGAAAGAAAGGAAAGAAATAGGTTACTGAACAAATTAGGAGTGTAAGATTTTATAAGCTTACAATATTGTATAATAATGAATAAATTGTCAAAACATATAGAATAACAATAGACTAATAACAAAAAAATAACATGCAAAAAGAAAAATTATTTTTCATCTCTTAAAGAAAAATAGATTTAAGAAAGAACAATGTCATCAATTAGGTATCTTATACAAAAAATTTTTTACTAAAAACAATATATGGATTTGGCTTGGTGATATTCATCATGATTGAATAAATACAAATAAAAATGCAATAAACAGTGATACTAAAACAAACAACTTTTACTGGTATAAAATATTTATAAAATTTACACAAAACAAGCACTTTCAATCTCAAAATAGATATCATCATCAGGTTTTACAATAAAATGAAATGAAACATGAACAACAGGAAAAGAAGAGAATAGACACTAATAAGTGAGATTGTTAAAACAAACAGACATAGGAGAATGATGAAGGGGAGGAAATTTAATAAAAACAAACAACTATGTAATTAAGAAGCAAATAGAATTTTAAATTATACAGAAACCAAATGGGAAGAGAAATAATGAGAGGATCTATTGTAAACCAAAGAAAGCTGAGGTTATGCAGCTGAAAAAAAAAAGAACAAAAGAATATGAAAGCTAATACTATAAGTGGAAACAAAACAAGAAAATTAATAAAAACATAATGAAAACAAAAATGAATAAAAGTATTTGAAATTTAATAGGCTATTGTTTTTTTACATTCTAATCAAAACAAACTGGATTTTCTCATAGAAATTAAAATCTGGTCTACTATGATTCAAATCAGTATTATTATGGATGGCTTATTAAATACATATAAGTTCTATTTCTAAAGATACTTAAGAAGTTAACAGGGACATTAGGTGCTATTATTTTTGCTTTCTCCTAATCAGGAAAGAAAACACTAATAAGTACTTTTTCTACAAGGAATAATAATTTTATTTTTGAATGCTGGAAGTATGAATGACATAATGCACCAAAAATTTTTCAAAGCTTTCAATATAAAATTCTATGAATATGATATTCAAGGAAAATGAAATGAAGAAAAGTATTCAGACAGTGAGACAAGGAAAAACGTAGAACATTTAGCAGAATCCCTAAATATAGAATTGATAAGTTGGCACAGATGACAAATCACATTGAATTTTTGTATTAGTACAATACAAAAATATGATTGGAAAACAGAAAAAAATTAATCATCATAGATTCAGATATCACATTCCATATATTCAGAATAAGTCTTTTCTTAATGTTAATTACTATTGTAATTAATGTAAACAGAATAATCAATAATAATGAATTATGCAATTATAATTCCTATTATTAGTCCTATTATTAATTACACTTATAATTAATACATATTATTAGTATATAAGATCTAATAAATCTTGAAATATTAGTAGAAACTTATAAATACATAAATTGAAATACAAATTAATGAAATTATTATACAGAATATTTTTTCTTCTCAATTTATCAAAAATGTCAATTGTTGGGATGAAGCAATCAGAAAAACTCCAAAATAATGATAAAATATTATTTATTAATGAATATCATATAAAAAAAAATATTAAATGTTATCAATAATAAATATAAATTAAGCATTTTTATTCTTTATTACTTATACATCTTTTGATCTTTGACATCTTTTATGTACTAAAAGCAGATAACTGAAAAAACAAGAATCAATAATATAAAATATTTTTTAATGTTTAAACGGTTAAAAAATTTATCTATTTAAAAGATTCAATATTCAACAGATCTTCCATTTTAATTTGCACATAAATTTTGGAGTTAGCTATTTTGTTGTTGTATTGCTTGTAAATAATAATCTAAACTACTGATAATATAATCATTTTAACTTTTACTATGTTCTAAAGAATTGACTTTGTACTACATTCTGGTTGAGATTGTAAAAGTTTGTGATAATTGGTTTAATGATTCAGTGAAAAATATTGCAGACATGTAAGATTGCCATTTATCTACATTTCAGTGATTCATTCAAGCATCAGTTAACTAATACAGATATTTTTAATTATAAACATTTAATTTATCTTTTATATAGTTTTGGAATTTTTCAAAAATCTGAAAATATAGAAACTTCAGAATAGCTTTACATTGTCAGCTCATTTCACAAAATCCTATGTAAGTCAAAATATGTGTGTTGGACCATGTTATGTATGTCCCAAAGACATAACTATAAAAATAGTTATATGAATAGTTGAATGAATGGCTGTATGGCGATACACTTGATCATCATCTTGGAGAATCCAGACTCAATTCAGAGTCCTATACCTCCAGTTTTTCAGAAGGATGCAGACTCAGCTTATTAATTAAAACTATCCTAAGAAGCACAAAGTACATGCATATATGATAAATGATGAAATTAAGAAAAAAATGTGTGAAAATATATTATTCAGAAATGTATTTTCTCATATTTCTGCATTATACCCAGTACTGGCTCTAGAGGTCCTGGCACCCAATGCAGCTTTCTTGTAACATTACTCAGCACCCTTACAATATTGAGAAAATAATTTTGGTGCTCTCCTTCTGAAGCAGTGACGTAGCTACAGGTGAGCCATGGCCCATGCATTGAAAGTGCTGGCCCACCCTGAATATATAGCCCGAAACATAAAATCAAAAACTGCAAGAGTTCAACTTTACATAACCCAAGATGCCTCGAGTTTTGTAGAAATGAAAATTTACAACTGAATACATTAAATACCTCATAATCCAAGATGCCTCGAGTTTTGTAGAAATTAAAATTTACAACCAAATACATTAAATACCTCATAATCCAAGATGCCTTGTATTCTGTAAAAAAGTTTTGTAGAAATGAAAATTTACAACCAAATACATTAAATACCTCATAATCCAAGATGCCTTGTATTCTGTAAAAATGAAAATAAAAAACCACAGCATAATTTATGCCTTGTATTCCGTAAAAATGATAATAAAAAACCACAAGCATAATTTACTCCACACTTAATTTCACGCTAATAGCAATAAAAATTTTTATTTACAAGCTGCAAAAAAATGCCTCCTTTGTACATTTTATGCAGTACTTAATTAATGCAATTAGCTGGAAAGAATAAATAAAGTTTCAAAATACTGATAAATATTAGTATTTATTTGATATCAGCTCAATACAAAATTATGCAATGATTTTTACTTAATGATTAAAACGATCAATTACTTTGTCCAAATCGAGAGCTTTTGCAATTTTTCTCTCAATGAACATGATTGCTAAATTGCTTAACTGATCATCAAGCATTCTGTTATATAAATATGATTTAATAAAGCGCATACAGGAGAATGTTTCTTTCACATTGGTGTGGCACACTCTTGGCCCATCCAAAAAAAATAGCTGGCTATGTCACTGTTCTGAAGCACCCTGAAACATTTAACATATTTGCAGTGCAGTGCATTGGCTGCTTAATGAGTTAAGCTGGCCCTGATTATACCTTTATATTTGCTTCAATCAGTAGATTTTTTGATGTACCATAAGTCAAATCCTATGCATGTAGCAATTTCCTATCTAAATCAAGAACTGTCTCTAATATATTAATGTATGTCAACATTTATCACTTAAATTTTAATTATTGAATTATGTTTATATTAATGTGATATCATGGATAAGTATATCCTAAAAGGAATGGAAATAACTGAAACAATTCTGAATTTATTATAAAAATTTTGTTATTTTAGAATTGTATCCAATTTTATGATTTTTAATTTAATAGAATTAGCATTAAAATTACATTTGTCCATGTAGTATATATCAAACTGATTTAAAACTGTATAAATTAATAATTAGGTTAAATGATTCTGATCCAAAACTAATAAAGATTTATTATTTCCAATAATATCTCATATATTATCTCCGATAATATATGAGATATTATCTCCGATAATATATGAGATATTATTGGAAATAATAAATCTTGATTAGTTTTGAATTTGTATGCACTTTATTAAATTGTATTTACCTAACAGAATGCTTGATGATCGGTTAAGCAATTTAGCAATCATGTTCATCAAGAGAAAATTTGAACAAAGTAATCTCTCAGTTTGGACAAAGTAATCGAATATGATTACTTTGGATTACATAGTGGAATATGATTTCTTATTAAAACTTTAATGTATTGTGAAATTATTTGCAATCAAATTACATATATGAATTTGAATTATATTTAATTGCAAATTTATTTTGTGTTGATAAATTGTAGACATCAACCCATCAGGGATGTGTTAACCCATGAAGTGTCCTTGAATAGCACTCTGCAAAGTATCTGACTAAGATGGAAAATATATAAAATTCAGAAGGATGTTAGACAAAGTAATTTCTCAATTTGGACAAAGTAATTGAATATGATTACTTTGGATTACATAGTGGAATATGATTTCTTATTAAAACTTTAATGTATTGTGAAATTATTTGCAATCAAATTACATATATGAATTTGAATTATATTTAATTGCAAATTTATTTTGTGTTGATAAATTGCAGACACCAACCCATCAGGGATGTGTTAACCCATGAAGTGTCCTTAAATAGCACTCTGCAAAGTATCTGACTAAGATGGAAAATATATAAAATTCTTAATTTTACAAATCAATGAGTGGCGATCTATCGGCAAAAGTCCGATGTAAGTAATCAAAAATCATTCTAAATTAATATAACTGTCCGAAGAATCAATCTGCTTGTTGGCCTCGGTGGTCTAACGGTTATGACGTTGGGACGTTAGCCCAAAGGTCCCCGGTTCGATGGGCTGAGGCAGATTTTTTCTTCAGATAAATTAGTTAAAAATTCTAGTTTGAGCCGAGGCAGATTTTTTCTTCAGATAAATTAATTAAAAATTCGAGTTTGTATGACGTTGGGACGTTAGCCCAAAGGTCCCCGGTTCGATCCCGGGCATGATGTTGGGACGTTAGCCCAAAGGTCCCCAGTTCGATCCCGGGCCGAGGTGGATTTTTTCTTCAGATAATTTAGTTGTTTAGCCCAAAGGTCCCCGGTTCGATCCCGGGCCGAGGCAGATTTTTTTCCCGGTTCGATCCCGGGCTGAGGCAGATTTTTTCTTCTTCAGGTAAGTTAATTCAATCCCGGGCCGAGGCGGATTTTTTTTCAGACAAATTAGTTAAAAGGTGGTCTAGCGGTATGACGTTGGGACGTTAGCCCAAAGGTCCCCGGTGGGCTGAGGCAGATTTTTTCTTCAGATAAATTAGTTAAAAATTCTAGTTTGAGCCGAGGCAGATTTTTTCTTCAGATAAATTAATTAAAAATTCGAGTTTGTATGACGTTGGGACGTTAGCCCAAAGGTCCCCGGTTCGATCCCGGGCATGATGTTGGGACGTTAGCCCAAAGGTCCCCAGTTCGATCCCGGGCCGAGGTAGATTTTTTCTTCGGATAAATTAGTTTAAAAATCCTATATAAAATTCAGAAGGATGTTAACTGTCATACTTTAAGATAATTTATTCTTGAATTTCACTGAAGTCAATGAAAATATTATAATCTACTGAAATCATTAGTTTGCGTTATTTTCTGAAATATTTCCTGAGCTTTCAAAAAAATGTTATTGTTCTACATACATTAATAATATACAGTCAAACTTCTCTAAGTGGATCAGTTTTGGACTGACAAGGGAATGTCCACTTAACCAGTGTCAATAAATTAGCATGCACATAACATAGAAAACACCATTTCTATAATCTATGACAAGATTTTTATTATCTATAAATAAATAGAGTATATACATTAAAAATCTGTATTTCAAAAATCTGTTATGGAAATAATCACTAATGGATTTTTGAGTTAAATTTTTTGAAATCTCAAATATGTTTGACTTTAATTTATAAAATGTTTTGTATGAATCACAGCCATTTGCTTCTAAGTAATGCAACACTGTATCCAATGCATCTTTCTCTGTTTCTTCAAAATCAGAGTTTGATGGAGACAGATGGCTCTTTCCCAGTGGACCCAAGACGGGGGGGGAAGTCGGGACAAATTCCCCAGGCCCATAGAATATTGAGGAGCCCAGCTGCTTCCTATCAAGAATTTTTTCCTTTTTTTAATTAAGTAACTGCGTACTATAAGATATATAGAATTTATTATAAAAATGTAAAGAAAAATCTGTATTTTAACAGTTAAAATAAGAATTATGATAGACATAAACATTTCATTTAATTAAACAGAGAAGGAACTGATAGACCAAAGGGCCCACAACAAATATTTTAGAGGAATTGGATAAATACAGTGGACTACGTTTATAACGAAAAGATTTGGACCGGAAAATTTTTTCGTTATAACCAACGTGAAAATAAAAATTTTAAAAAAGTTGGGGGCATTTCCCAAAATTAGTTCCATGAGGTTATGATGTTATTCTTTGAAAAAATAGATATATTAAAGATTTTCTTCGAAAATATAATTAAAAAATAAAATTTGTCAAACCTCAATTGTCTCAAATTGCATATAGTATACTTTTTAAACAGAATTTAAAGTGAATAAAATTTTGAATAACCTATGTATAAAACATGTAGTATGTATGGTTTATAACTTAAGAGAAGAAAAAATATATATATATAATATAAGGCCCCTGAAACCTACTTTGTACCGGGGCCTGGGAAAATTCTAATTCACTTAACTAATATTATCTACTTATGCAGTATCCACTTATCCAGACTCTTGGCACCCCACTCTTCCCCATCTATTTCTAAATAGCAATATAGCTTTCAAAATCCAATTCCAGGTCACTAGGAATAAGTTCATCATCTGCATTCATCATTGTACATATCCCTGACATGAACATTTGTTAATGTTAAAAATTCTAATTCACTTAACCAATATTATCTACTTATGCAGTATCCACTTATCCAGACTCTATGAAATCAAAATGGGACTATGAGAATTTGATTCACTTAACTGGATTATCCACTTATCCAGGATCCACTTAGAGATGTTTGACTGTATATTAAATTCTAATTAATCAGATTCATTACATTCTACAATCAATAAATGAGTAGATTACATAAAAACAATTAGAATTTTCAGTCAATATTGATTTACCAAAAAAATTAAAAATCATAAATTTTTATTCAGTTAATCTGAATTATCAATAATAAACTTTCAGGCAAATCTTGCTTTCATAATCTAGAATCAGTTTAAAAATCATAAATTTTTATTCAGTTACCGGTAATCTGAATTATCAATAATAAACTTTCAGGCAAATCTTGCTTTCATAATCTAGAATCAGAAACCATCCCTATCCTAATACAACATCTAAAATTTTCAATAATTTTTATTCGGCTATATAGAAAACATTATTCAAGTAGTAATAATAATTAATGGATATTTATTCTTCTTTTAATTTATATTAGCAACACAAAATAAAATTTAGTTAAAACAAAAGAACATTCTAAAGACAACAAAAAAAGGTAAGGGAAAAAAGGTCATAGACTTAAGCCCTATGGCTATGCTTTTATATGAGCAAAAATATAAATTTTTTAAGGAGCCCCTCATAAATTTTTTAAGGAGTGGGATATGAATTCTTTAGGTGGAAAGTATAACAAACTATTGTAGTTAGAATGCTATTTACATCAATTAGTACTTTATTGATTACAATAAGTCTGAGCATTTTAAATGCAAGATTAATAATATTTTGAATTAATAGTTATTTCTACAGCAAATGTGATTTTGTGACTCAGATATTAATTTTCTGTTGTAAGGATTCTGTCTTCCTAGCAAATATCTGAATTCAAGAATTCTGAACTTGTAAAAGTTGAAGGCTGATCTATCATTAATTATCATAATTATTAAAGAATAATTGTTATATATCATTAATTATTATAAAATTTTTGATTAATTAATTTAGATCAGTGGTTCTCAACCTTTTTTTCCCCATGCTGAATACATTTGTTTGCTACATTAAGTGGGCTGCATACATTTGTTTGCTAAATTAAGCGGACCGCAACATGCTATATCAGCAGTCGACAACCAGTTGGTGTCACATGAAAAAAAATCTGATTTCTAAAAAATCGCCTACAAAAAACGCGACTTCTCAATTCATAAATGCAATAGGTCAGTGTTTTCCAAACAGACCTATGACCTGTAAAATTTTATGAGTGCATCAAGAAGGATCTAGCAAATTAGTAAAATTCTAATTTTTCCAGATTTAAAAAAATTTTTTAATATCAGAATTTTTATTTTTGGTTGTGGGAGAAGTATTCCACGCTTTCATTAAATTCATGATTGTGCGTTCTGAGCTGCATGTAAAAGCTTGGTGAGCCACGAGTTGAGAATGGCTGATTTAGATAAAACTAAAGCATATCGATCAATTTAAATAGCATTTCTATGCTTTATAATTTTTGTTTTTCTTACAGTTTGAGCAGAGAACAATATTGTATATTTTATGAATATATACATTATATTCATAAAATATACAATGTTGTACAATATACATATTTATATTGCTTAGAACAATATACAGATTATCATATATATTATATAAAAAAACCTAATATATCCTTAAAATATTTTCAGAATTTATATAAAATAACATAAATAAAATATTGTAAAAATACAGCACATAAATTTGTTCTTCCAAAATATACATAAATGATTAAGCTTTCATGCAAAATTAAATTATTGAGATATAAAACTTATTCATTTCCTTATATGTTGTTATATATTATATATCTGATTGTATCAATAGTAATAAATAATAAGCAGAAAATTTTCAATACGATTTGTATAACTAAAAAATGTCATGAATTTGCATTATTTCATAGACTTGTAATTTAGTAAAAACAAAATTCAAAGCTATTATATACAAACATTTGATTGTATCAATAATAATAAATAATAAGCAGAAAATTTTCAATACGATTTGTATAACTATAAAATGTCATGAATTTTCATTATTTCATAGACTTGTAATTTAGTAAAAACAAAATTCAAAGCTATTATATACAAACATCTCAATATAGAATGTTACAAAACACATTATAAATTGTTTTTCTGTCTGGATCAGATATAGCAAACTCTCTGCATGCCAGTTTTGTTTTATTCTATCCTTGATAAAACATCAATGCTAAAGATCTTACTTTTTAACCTATTATAATTTAAGAAGAAAGTTTTCTAATTCCTGATACTAGCCAAACGAATACATTTATACAAACATTAATGCTTGGCAATATCTAAATCAAGATAACTAAATATTTGGACAGTTGTCAAAATTATGACCATAACAATTATTTTCTCGAAGGAATCTATATTCTTCATTTTGTAAATGTAATTTGAAAATGAGATATTGCTCTAATTTTGATCTTAAAAATTAAAACATATCAATATTAAGGCTTTGATTTTTCACAAACAATGCTACATTTCAAATGATTTTAGCAGAGTAAAGAAAATTCAGTTCAAGTTAAACACAGTATTTTAATCTGAATCAGATTATGCAAATGTATTTTTAAATATTCCAAGTTTACATAATGCAAATTTTAAATTTATGATGTCATAAAATAAGTATGCAATAAATAGATATAACACATTCCTGTAAGGTGAGTGAGCATGAAGGATGAGTTTCTAAATGTAAGTAGTACACAGTTTTCAAGGTTTGTTTAAATTCTTTAAATTTTGCTATTTCATAATCTTAAAATGGGTAATGCAGTGTTTAAGAATTTACTAAAAGTCTGTTATTCAATCTACAACAGTTTAACTTTCTAAAAAAAACTTTTTCATAAATGCATATAATTATAATTATTATGATATTTACTTTGAATTTTAAATTGTTTGAATCAAAATTGGTTGATTATATAAGTTTCTCTAATTAAAATGAACTAGAAAGATTTTGTATAGAGCAAGAGTATGTGTAGTATGGCATTTATAACCATTGTTTCGAAACTAATGTTTTATGATCTGCTTATTTGATGCCCAAGTTGGTAACATTTCATTTATTTGCAGACTGATTTTTCACAGTAGCATTTTTGAACTTTAAGATAAGGATAGAGGAACTAAATGTGGGTTAAAACCGCCAGATATATTTATGGAGCGCATTTGTTTCCTTACAGTAAGACGATAGAAGGTGTTTTAAGGATATTACCATGCTTTTCCGGGTCTGAAAGACTGAAAACTGGAAGAGAAATTGTCCATGTTTGTACTAATACTATGATATTGTGTTCATTTGAAGACTAGTCGATGCTAACGAAACGGAGACAAGCATGTAAAAGGGAGACAGAGCGTGTCAGTCGACGTCTGAGCCAAAAATGGAAAGGTGGTGTAGAATGCCGCCGTTAGCTCGTGGCTGATATAAAAATAGCGCGACTGAGGAGCTGTTGCGCCGACGCGAAAAGTTATAAAGCAAAAATTTGGTAAACATTCAAAGCCAAGATACTTACAGAAGAAAACCGATAAAAATTCTTCCTTCTCTATCAACTCTTCTAGCTTCCTTCTACTGACCTCTTCGATGACTCGTTCGAAGGCCTCCTCTTCTACCTTGGCGTAACAGAAGGAAGTTAAAAGGAACAGTAGAAGGAGTCGCACTAGTCGAGCCATCATTACGTTCGCGCGGCTAAGGCCGTCTGTCCCATAGTGCCGTGCGTAAACGGAACAGTTCAAGTTTAGAAAGAAAGAAAGTAAGTGTGGCCTGGTGACAAAAGGGGGAAAGCCAAAGACCGAAAAGGAAATGGTTATTGTGCCACTGCAACCCGATACTATTTGTGGAATGGGGCGCGAGTTCCATTGCTCTGTTTCTAACCTGACGTTTCGCCGTTGCTCTCAATTGTTTCGACTTTATTTAACATGTTCACTCTACTGATAAACCATATCGGAACACTTCGTTCTTGGTAACTGCATTTATGTTGTTAACCTTTACAGGATGATAACGAGCTTATTATGTTTTCCACCTTTCACTAGTAGTCGCTATTAATTATACGAATCGTACTTTATGGTCTAATTATACATTCTATCTTCATTAAATATCTTAACCTTTACAGGATGATAACGAGCTTATTATGTTTTCCACTTTTCACTAGTAGTAGCTATTAATTATACGAATCGTACTTTATGGTCTAATTATACATTCTATCTTCATTAAATAAGCAACGAAAATATAAATGATGATCTACCTATGCAAAGTAATAAGGTTAACCATTTTAAAAAGACTTAAATTAGACTAAGAACGAATCGAAAATTATCCAGATGTATGTGCTGTAAATAATCATCAGTCGGTCTAGGTCACTGATTAAAATTTTCAGTTCTGTTCCGTCATTCTTTACTATTCTTTTTAGTCATCACCCTGCTATATATTTCGTCATTCTCCTTGAATGTCTTTCATTTGTAATCTATTCACATGCTTACATTTCCTTATCTTTGACTCTGACGTTACCTTTCAATCCCATTATCTTTCAGTATTTCTATATTTAGTCTCCTCATCTCGTACTACTACTAACTCTAATGAGAAAAAATTCATTCTGGAGGCTTTCAACTTCCGTTTTTCACCCCAAACAATCATATTTCTTCTATATAAATACAATAAGTAGGCCTATATTGAAGTGCCAGGCGATGCTGTGCACTTCAGTAGTAGAACTTTTTCCACAGTAAGTTCGATATTGAACGATTAAAAGTTTGTTTATTATTCTCTTGTTTCCTCTTTCTTATTTTTTGAGCAGTAATAACATCATCCATGTTGATCCAATAAGGTGTTATCCACGTCTGAAATTAATTCGTTTTTAAATATTGCAAAACTTCTAAATGAGATTTTACATCATTCAGAAGTAATAATTTGATTAATTGCATTTTTTCAAATAATTCAAATCACATTCTTCTATAAAAATGGTTGAAACTCGCGGCCCGCTGGTCGAATGTGGCACGATGCGCTTTTTATTGCAGTCCGCATCGCATATATCATCATCACGAGAATATATGGAAGATATTCAGAAAAATAAAAATAAAAACAGTTTTTAATGAAATATAGTGTTTGAAAATTATTTTAAAACATAATTTTTCAATATAAAACGTCCACTTTAAACTTATTTGTAGGATGGGCAAGATGGATGATAGGGTAAAACAGTTACACCAGTATCTCATTCTTCACATATTTTAAGTTTTAATGTTTAATACATACGAAGTATTGTGTGAACGCCTTAATTTGAAGTTGTCTGTGGATAATGCTTATATCATTCGGTTAATGTAAGTTTTATTCATTTTAATGATACTGATATTTCTTTTTACATTTATAAGTTACAGCTAACTTCAGAATGAAACTTTAATAAAATATAGGATGAATTCTTTTAAAATACTAAGTGCTCGTATTAAGGTACTCTTATACAAAAATCAGCTAGATGTATTTCGCGCCATTTTCATTTAGAAATATGTTGTTGAATGCGACGTGGAGTATGAATTTAGGGGCAAGATGGCTCACCACCAATCTTGTCCAACCATTTTATTTTTCCAATTTACTCAAAACTCGATAATTTTACTTAAAATGTAATGATAATTCCTCGATATAAATCAGTAAACTGTTTTTGTTGTTGTAATTTTATATATCGAATAAAAGTTTTTTTTTAATTGTTTACTAATTTTTTAATTAGAATAAGAAGTGTTAGTCTCATTGAATAAACGTTCTTCCATCTTATCTCATTGAATAAACTGTCTTGCTCCACTACTGGAATAAGACAGTTGATTTCATAAACTGTTATGTTTTTCTTAAGATACTGTTGAATAACAATTTTAGTATCAAAATGTTCATTAATAAATGATAAATTTGATTAAAATTTTGTTTGTTGAAAATGCGATTAGAGCAATGGATTAGAGAGAGGATCCTGCGCTATCTAAAATTTTTTTTCATATATTTGTGTTCAAATTTTGTGCTGGAGTGACATAATATCGTATCTCGTAATAAAACGCGTTTTTTCAACAAAAACTGGTTAAATGCTCATTGTTTTGATTAATTCTTTAGCAATTATTAAGGCTTTTTCCAAGTCTTGAGTGACCAATATTTAGATAAGTATTTTGTGTATAATTCTAACAATTTTACGGAAGAATTTGTCAATAATACTAGATGAAATCGTTTAGTTCTCAATATTTTCATGGTGTAGATCAGCAGTTTTCAAGGAAAATTTTATGTGGTCGCACTGATCTGAAACTTTATGATAAAGTCGCAAGAAGGCAACGTCATAAAGCATTAGCTGGCCATCTGAAAAACTGTTGAATTTCTGGTTCCATATCTTTAGATTTTCTACATAGATACTAAGTTCAACCCATTAAGGCCAATTTTTCAACCTTTCGATTAATCATTTCATGGTGGGATCTGAGCAATGGTGAAGAGCATTGTGCTTTGCTCACCCTATTTCCATTAAAAAATATGGAAGGGTACAAAAATATCACAAAAGAAATATTTATTTGTTACTAGGAGGAGCATTTTTTCCTCAATTGACGAATTGTGTCTTTGGTAATAGTAAAGATACAATTCCATTTACACACAAAAATGTTGTTGTCGCATTTGAGAAAATATTGTTGACAGTATAGAATATAATAACATAACTATCGATAGCATAACTACAAATGAAAAATCAGATTTGTTGAGAAAGCGTTAAAGCTTCATGCTTAATAACAGGATTGAAAGACGGTTCGTTTAGTTATTAAGACATCGGAAATTTTAATAATCTGATATTTTAATTTTTAAACAATCAATCATACATTCCAAACGTGTATTGCGGAGTAGTTTAACAGTAATAAAAATCGATGCATTGTCTTTCAAAATTTTCCATCTTCCTACAGATGCATTGTATAATGCCAAAAAATGATACAGCTTCTGACCAAGAAATTGCCGTATCATCCACGATCAAATTCAGAGTAGCAACTGCAGGGCACGAAAAGTGCTCGTGGATTTTCGTGACATTTCGCTCGAACACCTTTGTTTTTTCTCTGATGTTCGGTACATTATCATAATTTGGCCTCTGCAATTTCTGAAATCTAATTTTGACCCCTCAAGTTTTTTCTTTTTTGAATCATTACGAATAGCGACAATCTGATTGTTTTTGTTTCTTGAAACGTGATAAAATGTTCTCGAACAATTCACAAATCGTAAGGCAAATGCAAGGATCTCTTATACATAGAGCCGGCCCAAGGCACGATGCAAGTGATGCACAGCATCAGGGCGTCATTGTGGGCACCTTACAAGATTATTTAGCCACTGTTGTCTTTAAAAAATGTAGGGGCGCTATAAAAGAACTTTGCAGCAGGGCGTCGATTACTCTAAGGTCGGCTCTGCTTAAACAAACTGCATGGACTGCTCAATGTTAGAAAAACTAAGCTAGCCAAAAGGTTGCAATTTCGGCGCTATAAAAGAACTTTGCAGCAGGGCGTCGATTACTCTAGGGTCGGCTCTGCTTATACAAACTGCATGGACTGCTCAATGTTAGAAAAACTAAGCTAGCCAAAAGGTTGCAATTTCCGTCATCGGAGGAAAAAGCTCTTGCTATACCCTCCATATTAAGAAATGCAGAAGAAGAAGGAGGAGGTTGCAGTTTCGGCCAACAACATGGCGGACGAGAACGTAAATTCGACGATATAACAAATTGACTTTCTTAGGATCTGGTCAACACACTTATTAACATAAATGGGATACATCTGGTCACTAAAACAGCTTCGTTTTTACAGAAATGGTTTCATTTTGAATTGCCTGCTGCAATAAGTTTCATTAATTTCTAGTTTCGAAACAATATATTAGATATATTCGTTCACTGTGATGTCATATTTATTTAGTAACTCTATATATCTAAAAAATTGTCATTATTCATAGTATATAAATGTCATTTTTCGCCGAAATGCTAAATTATTTTAGGTAGGAATATGCTGCATAAACGATCTAGTACCAGTTTCCAATGATCTCTAACGACGGTATTTTGTAATGCCAGGTCTGTTACATTTCTTGCATTTTACTTTTTCACATATTAAGTCATTTTAAATTGTTCTTTAAATGTTCTGGAGAACCTTTGCTTTTAAATATTCGTGTAGATGCTTCCAATTACAGTTGCCAACTGATGCCCAGGAAGATTTCGTCCGATTTCATAAAATAACACGCAAAAAATACAGAAAGTCGTATTTGAACTCTGAATACGCGAGCCAAGTTCTTAAATAAGATTCCTGTTAGCTACTTTTCTGAAATTCATTGAATTTAAAATCAACGGTTGCAAAGTCGCTATTTGTAACGAATAACAATTAACAAAAATTATAACTAACCTAACGGGTTAACGACTCTGCAAATTCCAGAGTTTAATTGAACTCTAACTTAAAAATAATGAACTACAGAACAAATCTAACAATAATTAACGTTTAACCGGCAAAACAAAACCGGAAACAACTAGAAATAACGAATAAGTGTTAGATTGAAAACAACAAGACGATGTTAGAACTTACATGACTAAATTGAATAAATTCTCAAACAAGTCAGATAAAAAAAATATAAATTTATTAGACTCAAAACACTTACAAAAAGTGTTAATAAATGCTTTATTGGAACGATAATAAAGCAACAATCAATTAAACAACAAAATTTGTTTAATTCAAATCTAATATCAACAATCCAATTACAAAAACAAGAAATAAACATTAAATACTACTTAAATTCTACTACCTCCACCTCCGATACAAACTTCATGCATATCTTTTACAATAATTCCAAATGTCACTTAGCCAACCTTACGTTGATACAACACCTCGGTCAGTCGTTGGTTGCGTTGGGTTTTATATCCGAGTGACGTACAGTCCCGTGTTATTTCATTTACATAAATATACGTAACATGTTTAAACTTATTAGCTTAGAGAGTTATCAATTCATGTCATCCTCTTTACAATTTAATCATATACGAACAAAGCCTCAATACGAGATCATTCTTACATTCTCATATCAAATCAGTGGTAAAACTTAATTAGATGATGACGTCATTACACGGGACAGCTCTTCCGGAGGTCGGTTCCCGATTCCGTAACACGTGATTGCTAACTACTACGACGGAGAAGGTAGAAGTAAGTCAACTCAAACTAAAATATAATACGTTAGATAATAATGAAAATAATGATAAATAAGAAACAGTGCATAATAACATAAAATAGGACAGGTCAGACTTAACTTCCTCACACGGTTACTTTTACTGACTTTGAAAAAAAATCAGAAAACAGTTTTTCATTTTATTATAGCTCTCGCATTCTTTGATGTTTTACAATTTTCTCTGACAAACATAGATAAAATTCACTGGAAAATAGGCATACTTGTCGGATGAGAGCACAGATTAGTAGCAATAGTCGAGAAGACGCAAATAAAAGAGAAAAACTTTTATTTGAAATTTTATGTTGAACGTTATCTACAAAGCACTAATCATTAACAATAAAACTTTGATATTTTCTAAGTTCAATACTGTAATTATATAGCTTTTATAAATATCAATCTTAATTTAAAATTGCATTTTATAATATATAAAAATTTAATTAGCCCAGCAGAAAGTATTTAGAGTATTACAAGATGGCGAAACTGTAAATAAAGAACCGAATTTTTGTTTCAGAAGTTTGAATACAAAATGCTCCTATATAAATATATTTTTTACAATTGGTTCTGTTCGGCATTTTAGTTTTAGATTTACAATAAAATTCGCTTAATTTTCTCTTCATATACTTTGACGTACTAAACAAAACTCTATATTAAAAATGGCAGAAATTATGCAAAAGTACGGTATATGATAATTTTATTAAATCAATCAAACATTTCGAGATATTTTCATTTACGATTCCCGAATTTCAATACAGTTGAGTCTCTGTAATCCGGCCCTTCGCCAGTCCGACACTTCCAGTAGTCCGGCCCTTTGCCAGTCAGACACTTCCAGTAGTCCGACCCTTCGCCATCCGGCACTTCCAGTAATCCGACACTCTGCGAATCCGTCACGCCCCCACGTAAATTTTCATGTCATAACCATGGTCACAACCAGGGGGTGCTCACTTTGGTGCGCAGAACGCATCGCTTTTAGTTGTTGTGCTCATGACGTCGTCATCGAAACAGACTCTCTCTGACTAGCATTGACAGCTATATACAAACAGCATTTCATCGGCTATAATTTGTATTTTTTATATATTTGAGCGAATTTGAATCTCGTTTTTCTTTATTAAAGTGTTATAGAATATATATAAAGACTTATATGAATAACATTGCAAATATATGATGTTTTGTGAAAATATCGAGCGTAATGTGGTTCAGGGTCTACGCAGAATTTTATCATGTCAAGTTTCCATTGAGCCCTGAGATAATAAAATTATATATGAGATAGAGAATGTCCATAAGGATACGTCAGGTGAATGCAGAAGCAAAGGCTTTAAGGCAGTGTTTCTCAACCTCCAGTCTGCGAAGAATTTTTACCTGTCCGCGTTAAAAAATTTTTTATTCAAAACCAAAAAAAAATATTAATAATAAACACACGACAGTAGTAAATTAAATTTAAGTAACAGAGAATGTGAGTCCCTCCTTGAGATTAGTTCAGATATTATGTTAAAAACTAGGTTTTCAACAATGTCTATAGATAAATTTTGGATCAAGACGAAAAATGAATATCCATCTCTGTACGAGAAAGCAATGAAAATGTTAGTCCCCTTCGCAACAACATATTTATGTGAAGCGGGATTTTCATCTATAACGGTAATAAAAAATAAATTTAGAAATCGGCTTTCGGTTATTTCACCGCTCCGATTTAGCTTGACTAATTTAAAACCCACAATTGAAAAGTTAATTGAAGAAGAGCAGCAGCAATCTTCTCATTAACATTATATGCCAAATAAACAAAAATTATAGATATTTAATTTTTAATAATCATAGGACTGATTTTTTTGTTGTGTTCCTATACCCGGTATGCAATGATTTTGTGATATTTTAATAATTTTCTGTGATTTTTGCCAAAGGTTTATTTACTTATATATAATAATTAAAATAATTATTTATCTTTATATTTAAATATTATTGTAAGTAAATGATGATAAAAATGTTACAATTAACTTATGTAGTAGTTCTTTAATACTTAGTAAAATTTTTTTATTAAAATAAACCACCGGTCCGCCGGCCAAAAAAAATGAGAAACACTTCACAATAAAAAAGTCAGAAAATGGCAAACTTCATTTGCTCCCACTTTAAAAGAATAAAAAAAGCAAAATGCTTTATGTATAATATTTCATAAAACAAACAGCACTAATAACAGCTAACCAGTAAGTTTCTTTTTAAACTTATCTGCTATTACTGCTGTTTTTTATGAAATATGATTATAAGTATAAGCAACTGTGCAAATATATAAAACATTTTGTTTTATATATTTGTACAGTCTACTGTAGAAAATTTTTCACTTCGGTCATAGTTGTTCGGCTTCCTTGCACCACTTCAATCCAATGAGATTGCTTTTTCCAGGCGTCCATTCGAACACGCTTAGTGTGGGACGATTCCATTAAAGCTTTACCTTAGCGTCGGGGGTAGATAAGTTTTACGTCACGTGCTCAAATATGTTGACAGTAAGATAATTTTTGGCTGTTCTGTAGGGAATTCTTGTGTTATTAATAATAAACTAATCTATTTTGTTACTAATGTAACACAAATGGTGCACAGTATCGATATAATTATACGCGTAATCAAGAGATAAGTTGCTGAACTGCTCCCTATGGGTAATTCGGAAGTGACTTACAAGTGTGAGCGAAAGTTTTCTTTTGACTGCGCGAAGGATTACGAATCTCATTTTTTGTGTATATATAAAATAACCAACGACAGTTATGCCCAAACCAATCGACAATAGCATTAGAAAGTTAATTGTTCAACACAGAGAGGAAGGGAAAAGTGTGAAACGAATTGCCGAAATATTTAAAATAAGCACAAGAACTGTAATAAATATCTGCAAACGCTATGAAGAAACAGGTTCCGTTTCTGCAGGGAAATCAACTGGTAGATCAAGATCGACAACAGCCGAAGAAGATGAATGTCTGAGACAAACTAGCAGAAACAATCCCTTTAAATCGGCCAGGGTGATGAAAAGAGAATTGGGATTTGTCATCAGTTGCTTCTTTTTGTCTCTTAGGCTTTAGGCAAATTAAAGTCTAAGAGACAAAAAGAATTGTAATTATTTTTCAATTACTAGTTATATCAAATTCTTTGTTAACTCGTGTCATGAGTTAAAAATTAGTTAACATAATAGTTATTAAATATATCGAATTCTATGTAGATATTTAAAATTATCAAAAATAAGCATCTTTATCATATTAACAATTATTTATGAATATTTCAAAAATAAATTGATATATTTTTATACGAAACTTATAAAAAATATTTTGCAAATATAATATTAAAAAGCATCACAGTTTGTATTTTGAGATTAAGTTTGTATCTAGAAGCCAAAATGGGATATTTGAAAAGTTTGTATCTCAAAAAGTTTGTAAGTTGAGATACCACTTTATTTTGAACTGTTTGTTTGTGTCAATTAATCTCTTAAAAAGGTAGAAACTATAACTGCTATATTTAGCATAGTTTATTCTGATATTCCAATTTAAATAACTGACCTAATCATCGAGTTTTTAGAACAATCATTGCTAATAGATTACAAATAATCCACCAGTCCACAAAAGTTAATAATTCACTCAATGGATGACACTATGTATCACCAAACTTTTCAGGCTGTAGATTTGTAACACACAGCACCATTTATTGAATGAATTGTTAGTTTTTGTGGCCTTTTTGGATTGTTGTGATTATTTAATAATAATTGTTCTAAAAAAAATGATTGAATAGGCCAATTATTTAAGTTGGACAGTCAGAGAGAATCATGCCAAGTTTGGCAATTGTAGCTTCTACTATTTAGGAGATTACTAAACACAAACAAACAAACTGAAAATATATATAAGATAAAAAATCTGGCTTTAAATAAATTAAAATTTTAGAAATTTTAATTATAAACAAATATTAAATTAATATCTTAAATAAATTATGTCATTGCAGGTATTCATTTAGTTATGAACATATGTTCTAGAAGTTCAATAAGAAATTGAAAAGTTTAAGTTAAGAATTACATTTACACCAATACTGTAAAATGCAATATATTTTTTCAGGAAATGTTATTTATTGGACAAATTAGTAGCATCTTTTATTGAAGTTTCTTTGATTTAGTGAAAAAATCTTCAATTAGAAAGGCAAAGATTTTTAATGGTACAGTGGGGTTGGCCACCACTGGCATAGAGAATCATTTTTCTATTTATATTGTAATACTTTATAATTTATTAATTTATGAAAAATATCTGAATTTCTTCTTTTCTTTTAGTTGATTTTTATGATTTCACAAAAGCACATACTAATTTATGTAGTATTATACACTTTGCAAATGCAAGTTTGAATCATATGTTTTCTACATTATAGTTTGATTTGTTTTTAAATACAAAGCTCTGCACTATTGAAATGATTAGCTAGGTTCTTCTGAATACACTCAGTTCTGTTTTTACACAATACACACATTCCTGAAGAATACATGTAAAAAATATATAGACTTAAAAAATCAGCAAAAATAATACAATAAATCATATGAAAAATCATGCTAGAATCTTATCATTTTTACATGCTTGCACTTTTTATTAAAATAAAGATTGCATGTGTATATAAAACTATTATATAAAGTAAATTATCATTTGAAAAGAAAAATAACATGTTACTAATTCATAAACACAAAAATTAGGCAAAATAATATAAGTTACACGTAAGATTTTATTTGTTGTCACTTTCTGATAATAAACACACATGTTTGTGTAAGACAGCAATATCACTCCTATCACTAAAAATATCTTGGTCATCAACTTCTTGCTTCATTAGATAAAATTGTTTCTATGATTTCTTGAACAAAATTAGCACTAGTATCCTATAGTGCTGATGTTTCAGTGGTTTTAAGAACAAATTTGGTTATTAATTGTTGTGTTTGTGTTTTGGCTAGACCATTCTATAATTCTCTGTAAGACGCTATTAATGACTTCAGATCACGTTGAAACTTTCCAGCTCATTCCTCATTAGGATCATGTTTGACAAAATGGTTTGAAAATTATAATTTATCATTTATTGACTTTTCAACAAAATTAATAAATCTATATGCACATTTATTTTAACTTTCATTAAATTTTTTTTATACTATTAAACATCAAAAAGGTACTTTTCATTTTAAACACCAAAGTCAAAATGCAGACAAAACAAAATCTCCAATTGAAGTTATACATATAATTAGGGGAATTCTCCATAAATTTCTTTTCTAATTGGAACCAAAAACAACAACATGGAAGTGAATAATGCAATGCAAATGCCACATTCATTGTAATATGAAAAAATTCTTCTTAGAATTTGGGTCGATCATGTTAAATCAAAACAAATCAAGCAAAAAGAGGATAAAATTTTTTTCTAATTTGTGTTAAATCAAAATTGTGTAAAAAAGTTCATGTAAAAACAGAATTGGGTGTATAAACCATAGCAATGTTTAAGAATTTTTAAGTAAAATTCTTAAACATTGCTATGGTTTATACACCAATTCTGTTCTTAAAAAATTTTAAATTAATACAATAAGACCCTGTTTAACGCGGGAGATACGTTCCAAGGAAACAAAGAGCTTAATGAAACAGCATTAAACGAGATCATTTTAACATGTAAATAATGAGGATAGGTGAAACAGGACAGTGAATAAAAAATATATACATAGCATTTTTTTATTTTATTTTGTAACATGTATTATTACTATTTTACAGGTAGGCCTCGATTAATGCAAATAATTGGTTCCACGAATTTCTCGCACTAATCGAATTCGCACTATTTGAAGTATTAACTCTATGTAAAATATGGTAATTGGTTCTTGCTTTGTAGGATTCTGGCCATTAGCTAACTTCACGATGAATAACCACAATAAACTTAACACTAACTGTTTAAGAAATATTTATTTTCATATTTTACATCATTGTTCATCATCTAAATTAATAACTTACCAGGAATTG
>AYEL01077070.1:0-22459 GCA_000484575.1 Olivierus martensii
CCCTCTCTTCGTGCTGCTTTAGAATGTTGTAAACTGTTTGCCTACTTATTTGTAATATATTCGCTATGTCTTTCACAGGCATCCCGTTGTTCCTATGATGAATGATTAGCAACCTAGAACTCTTAGACATAGTAGTTGGCATTTTGAAATAATTCACACTCAACTTCAACAATCTAGTTCATGCCTTTAAATACGGTATTAAACGACACTTTGGTATGCAATGCATCTTATTACTTAATAATTCAGTTATTGCCAGTAAAGTTATGATCCTAATTTATTTCATTAATATTTTTTATGTTATTTAATGTATTAATAAAAGTTAAGAGCAAAGTATAGTAAACGAAATCGTTTTTTTTTGCATATAAACACTTAAATATGCAATATTCCTTCCACTCCTCATTGCTAATCAACCGATGAAATGGTTTAACCCAAATTGTAGCCTACAACGATCAACAACTGAAGTAATGACTCAATCAGTTTTTGCGTATTGTAAGAAAGCCGAACCTTTTCCACTGATGTCAAAACCTTTCTGTCATAGACTGTACAATCAACTTTACTATCCATCCCCCTCTATATACTATTGCCTCAGAAACTTTCATTTTCTTTTCATCCAAAAATTGTCATTTACTTTGCTTTAATGCTTCAAATAAAGTAAAGACATACTCTGTTATTATTGCAGTTATATTCCAGATTACTGCTGTAAAGCAAATCACTGTCTTTTTTATTTGCTGATGTATATAAAAGTGTAAAAACATATTTGCACTATTATTTATTAAGTGTACAATAGCACTAGGCCTAAAAAATTCAGCCAGATGGTAGCATTTTAAAGAATTTGTATATCCTCTTTGAGGATTAAAGTTCAATTCCAGATCTTATATCTTCAGTTTTTCAGAATGACTCCAAATCTAGCCCATTTATGTGTTAATTTATGATTTATACATCTATTCTAAGTGTTATTTTGTGTAAAATTTTCATTTTGAGATATAAAATAAAAACATGGAATATAATTAAGAAGCACTATAATAGTGAATCACCATAAAGTGAAGTGCCATAAAGCAAGGTATGCCTGTATTAATAATATATTGATTTGTAAAGAACTGAATCTTTATTTACCAAATAAATGAGAAATTTCAAGCACAACTGACAACATGGCTTCAATGATATCAATAGTAATATTCTCATTTTTTAAAAATTCATGCCATCAAACTGTTGTTAATATTTTGTATATTTTAGAATAATTGTGAGGATATTAATTATTAAACAAGTACTGGAGCATATTTAAAAAATATCTATATGATACCTAGTTATAGAATTTATATTATAATTACATTGTAAAAAGAGATGAATCATCAGAAAACAAATAATTACAGTACATATTAAAAACAATTTTTTTTATTTTATTATTATAAAAGTGAAAAATAAAAGAAAGATATCTATTTTTTATTTAATATTTATTTTAGTATGAAAAAAATTATAAAGTATTATAAATCCCAAGAGTACATAAACAATAGTGGCCAACCATTTTACTATTTAAGAACTATTACTTTTTTGGGTGTCTCATGTTTTTGAAAAAATTTTGTCTATTAAACAACTTATTTTATGAACAATTGATTATCTTTCCATCCTGTAATGGAATAAAAGGATATATGATTTGTCCATCTGCTGTTGACACAGTATCTTGCATAATTAATATTATTTGGACCAAACAGAAAACCATGTTGAAAATGATCAATTTGGGATCATGGTTCTTGCAGATTATTATCCAATTTAAATGAAATCAAAATATATTTGGATCCACTAAAACACAATTCTCAACCAATGATATAAGTACCACTGGTGGTAGAGAGAGATGACTGGTGATTGGTATGTGTATAGTTTTGACTTGCTATACATATACAAAACACTTTTGTTCGTAGGATTGAAATTTTTGAGTTTTGGTTTTGGTGGTATGTATTTATGAAAAGGTTGAGAACTGCTGCATTAGAGGATGGAATTTGCTGAAAATAACTAAGTTTCATTATTTAGATATTTATCATCAAATTGAAAATGTATGTAATTTAGTTAGGCAATAAACAGAAACAATAAAAAATTTATCTGTTTAAGAATAACTGCATAATATAGATATTGGATAAATATGCAATAACACAAACATACAATTCACACTTCAAGGGAATTATAATCCAAATGAATCTAATCAACTTGCTAAATTTAACCCTTGAGATAACACAATAGAAATTTTAAATCAAAATAAATTTAGATAAACTATACAAATTACTAAGCCAATGAGTGGCGCCATCTATTAAACTAACAAATTAAACTAGAATTTTGACTAATTTACCTGAAGAAGAAAAAATCCGCCTCAGCCCAGGATCGAACCGGGGACCTTGGGGCTAATGTCCCAATGTCATACCGCTAGACCACCGAGGCCAACAAGCGGATTGATTCTTCAAGCAATTATATTAATTTGGAACCAACATCGGACTTCACCAATAGATCTATTTCTGACTGGGCTAAATATAGCCACAGGCCCGGTTCGATCCCAGGCTGAGGTGGATTTTTTCTTCTTCAGGTAAATTAGTCAAAATTCTAGTTTAATTTGTAATTAATATGTGAGGTTCTGGAGACCCCCCAAACGGCACTCTCTTGTCTTATAGAAATAATATAAAATTATGTTAAAATTTAAATTTTAATTATTAAATATTCTAGTTTATTATTTTCAAATTAAAATGATTTTGTTATATGCTTCTCAATTTGTAGTATTACAATAAAATTTTATGGCAGACAATGTTAAATCAAAAAAAGCTTCTGAATTTACTAAAAGATAAAACTGATATTTACTTTATAATT
The DNA here is from genome assembly GCA_000484575.1 of Olivierus martensii. NCBI lineage: Eukaryota > Metazoa > Arthropoda > Arachnida > Scorpiones > Buthidae > Olivierus > Olivierus martensii. The sequence goes on from AYEL01077070.1 coordinate 2,848, forward strand.
TAAATTTCGATTTACAGGTCTGTTATTTTTCATCCATACTAATTTTGGTGATGGATTTCCATCTGCAAGGCATTTTAATGTAACAGAATTACCAGCTGGTTTAACTATTAGTTGAATCATTCTTTGATCTGGAAGAAAATATGGAAAACCTGGAAAGGAAAAGATAAAATTAAAAGATGAATTTAATAAAGTAACTAATTCCCATAATTAAATATAGTAAATCTTTGTTAATTCAATATCATTTAATTCAAAGTAAACCATAGTCCACAGCTCAAGATAGAAAATTTTTAATTGTCATTACTAATTCATCAATAGTCTAAAATCTGCATTATTTGAAATTATTTTCTGATTGATTGATAAGGAAAGTTACCTGCAACATTTGGGAAGTTTAGTAAATGGCTAAGTGGGAAAACAATATTCAAATAGCATGATTTCAATACATTGCTTATATACAAAATAAGAATTAATACTATTGATCTTTCCCAAAAGTGATAATTATATACAAGAAATAGATTTTTATATCCTAATTTGGAAGAACACAATTTGTCTGCAGACAACAACTAACAGCACTATGGCAGGAAATATTTTCATAACTGTAAAATCACAATAAAAAACAGTAAACTTAGAAGCGCTTTCGATTTAATACACAAATCCTCTTCAGCTACAATGTATAATAGAAGAACAAAGACTGTTCTACAAATGCTTAAAATCTTCTTTCAAATATTTTAAAGAACAAGGTTACTATAGTAACAAAATTTAAACAAACATTTTTAAATACAGCTGCACTAACTAAACATCATATATATAAAATAAAATAAACAGGCTAAATAAAAATAACAAAAAACAAAATAATATATATATACATAGATAAAGGATTGTAGCAAGTAAACTTAAATCAAGAAGCTAATGAACAATGGGCATTTAAGATGGCAGCATTTTGGGCATTATTACAAAGATTAAGGACATATTGCACATCAATAAGAAACACTGAGGAAGAACTATCATGGATAAAAACACAAGCAGTAAAACATGGGTATTTGCAGAACATCATTACTCGTTTATGGGAGAAGATATGTAAACTTAAACCTAAGAGAATTGAACAACAGGAAGAACAGAATAATAGATCATCTTATTCTCTTGACACGAATAGTATAACCTTAAGATATAAAAGAAAATTAGAGAACTACTGGCATGAATATTACTTTTAATAGAAGAAACATCTTATTTAATATAATTAGAAATGATAAAGATAAAATCAATCCCCTATACATTCCTGGTATCTATCAAATCCCAGCACTTGACAAGGATTTTAACCAGCAGGTCACATACGTAGGTTTTACAGAAAGGTCGCTCAATAAGAGAATTCCTGAGCACAAAAGAGATATAGAAAACAATACACTTTGTACAGCATTAGCACAGAAAGCTCACTCCTGCAACCTTGAAGTTGATTGGAACAGTGCTAAAATTCTTAGAAAAGAACCAGACCCTAGAAGAGGGAGAGTGGCAGAAACCTTAGCGATCTTTGAAAAGAGAAAAACAAACTAAACCAGTCAATAAATTGGACCCATCAAATATTAATAACTCATAGAAATGGTGTATGAAAAGGAGCTAATATCCCCCGAATGGATGGCTTAGGCGTGATCTTTTAGGGATGTATTTTCTTGTTCCGGAGAATCTTGCTACTGACCCATTGAGTAAAATATTGTCGTTTGTTTTAAAGACAGGACTTCTTCTGGGATTATCTGATTGGGGGTGAACAATAGACCATTGTTGGTTGCAGTGCTTGAGCTGTACAGGCTCGTCCCTTTTATCTACTATTACTTCCCCCAAACGGATCTATTTAATATAAAAACTGCAATTTAAGTTTACTTGTTACAATCCTTTATCTATGTATATATATTTTATTTTATTAATTGTTATTTTGTTTTTTGCATTATTTTATTTAGCCTGTTTATTTTATTTTATTATATGTTACATTTAGTTAGTGCAGCTGTACTTAAAAATGTTTATTTAAATTCTGTTACTATAGTAACCTTGTTCTTTAAAATATTTGAAAGAAGATTCTAAGCATTTTGTAGAACAGTCTTTGTTCTTCTATTATATGTTGTAGCTGAAGAGGATTTGTATATTAAATTGAAAGCGCTTCTAAGTTTACTGTTTTTATTGTGGTTTTACTGTTATGAAAATATTTCCTGCCATAGTATTGTTAGTTGTATAAGTTTTTTTTTGACAGTGTACTAGAGTAGAATTATTTTTCTGCAGAATTGTTATTTAATGTATTATTATGTAATACTTCTTTGTGGGACTCAATGGAGGAAATTGCTTGCATTCATTGTTTGTTAATTCAATCTTGTCCAAATACTTGATTATTTGCTTAGCATACAGTCAGAGATTGATTATATTTTGAAATAATTATTGGTATTATGGTAAAATATTTGAAAAAATTATGATATTTCAAAAATTTAATTTTTAATTTGGAATTAAGGTTGTATACATAAAAGTGAATGTAGAAAAATTATAAAAACAAATATATATTGTACTTTTTATTTGATAACAAATCTTGAAATGGTGTTTGATTACATATGTTTTAAAATGAACCCCAACATATTGATTGTTTCAGAAGCAAGTTTTATGAAATTTTAGAATGTTTTCAGAAAATTACTAAAAAATTATAGAAAATTCTTTAGATATGTGATATTTATTTATTTGCACATTACATATAAGAATTAGTGTTACTACAAATTTAAAAATAAAGAATTTAATCATTTTATAAGTGTTTGAAAAAAAATTGTATAATTCAAAGACTTTTTTTTTATTCTGAGTATTTCAAATTAACAAGGTTTTATCATATTCCATTAAGATTTTAATTACAATTAACATTTCAGAATAACAATTACTTATTCATTGCAAACTTCTTTATATAATTTTATATTCACAGGGAAAATTAACTGATAAAAGGCAAAAATATTTCAATGTTATTTCGTTAACATTTTCATTTAAACTTGCCTTTATTCTATAAATACCTTCTTAGAATATAAACAAAATAAATAAATAAATATATTTATATAGGGGTCACCTAATTTAAAATTAAAGTAATTCTTGATCATTATATTAATTCTTTATATTTTTACCATAAGTATCATTGCTAGGGAATAGTACAAAGCCATTACTATTATTATTTTTTAATCTGTTGCCATCTTCAATTTATAGTCATTTTTTTCTCCATGGCAAGTAAACAAAGATTTGCAAGAGTTTTAAAAAACAAAAATGTTTAATAAAAACCACACAAAGTTTCTGACTGTACTGTTTTAAAGAAGAGATGCTGACTTTTCTGAAAAGACATTTAAATATGGTAATGTAAGGAATAAACTTTATACAGTGGACTCACATTTTTATGAACTGGTACAGACTGCAAAAAAGTTTGTAAATGGGAATAACACAAGAAATCACAACAAGCCAGATTAGAGAAATTTTCTAATAATTAAATATGCTAGACAATAGGAGGATTAATTTTTTAGTTACAGATAGTTTTAAACTTCAAAAAGATTTGGTTTTGATTCTCTGGGTCATAAGTTGATACAGTTATAAACAGAAAAATATATTTTATATAGGATTGCCACACATCTGGGATTAACCTAAACTATCCTGAATTTCAGCAGTTGTTCAGGATTTAATTATAAACAACTGAGATCTGCTGCTTCTAATAACACAAGAAATCACAACAAGCACTTGAAGCAGGATAAATACACTATTTTATTATTAGTTATATATATATATATTAAATATACTAACTTCAAGTGCTTGGTGTGATTTCTTGTGTCATTAGAAGCAGCAGAACTCAGTTGTTTATAGTTAGGGAATAACACTTGAAAAAAATCAAAAAATACAATTTTCACTAACTTTTATTTGCTAGAAGTTCCAAAGAAATGGCTAATTTTTGTTTGCTTTAGTGAAACACACTGATAAACATAAGCTTCCATAGAGTCAATGCAAGCAATCATGTCAGAGTTATTGTCTGTTTCAAAAAACAACACAAGCCTGACAGCCATTCAACAGTTTCTTTAAATGTAGGTCTTGGGATGTCTTTGCATTCTACATTGTCTTCGGATTGTTCTTCTGTATCTTTAAGCATTTTTATTCTTTATTGTATATTTATATTGATTATAGGATTTTCATAAAAGAATAGCACAAACTGATTAGTTCTTAAGTAGTTTTTCAGTTTATTATAATTTAATACAAACATTTTTATATATACCTGGTATATATACAATATATACTGTATAAAGCCAATATGGTAAGAACCTTGAATTTAAAATAATTTTAATAAAATAATATCCAAAATAAATATTTCAAAAGAATTACTATTAATAGATAATAACTACTGTTTATCAATTCAATTTATCAAACAGCAGCAATTGATGTGACTTTTTAAATTTCTATTTTGTATGAGTAAGATTTTTAAAAAGAAATAATCTAGAAGGAAGATGGATTATTTAGTATTAGAATTATTATTTATTTTATCATCAATAAAGCCTTTTTTCCTATATTAAAATTAATTGGCAAGAATTTACTAAAAAATTATTAAATAAGAAAATATATTTTCTAAACCACTGGTATGGTCAGAGATATGTATTTTAAATTGTTTTATATGTACAACAAATAATGCACTCTGCAGTTATAATAATTGTCTTTCTATTTTACATATAAAATGTACAAATGAGATATAACAATAAATCAGCCATATTCGAAGTGGAAAAAAGATATAATTTATTACAGAAGTACTTTCGACATCATTAAGTCATTATCAGTCATACATATAATTTATTACGGAAGTACTTTCAACTTCATTAAGTCATCATCAGCCAACATTAAACAACATCATTAAGTCATTATCAGCCATACATTAAATTTTATAAAATTTTATCTTTTTTCCACTTCGAATATGGCTGATTTATTGTTATACCATTAATACAAGTGGAAGTTCATTTATACATTAGTACAAATGAGTATTATGGAAATGAAAAGAACAAAATTAAAATAAGATAATATTGATTAATCCATTTAATTTTGACATTTTCACTTCCATTTAAATTATCTTTAAAATAGTATATAATTTATTATAATAAACTGACCTTTTTTGAAAAAATGATATTGTACACTTGGAGAAAAATCTGTTTTCCAAATAAAAATAATTTCCTATTTTTAGTATTTATGATATACAGTATTTTCCTAAATTAATTTTTAAGAATAAACATTAACTAAGGCTAGAATAAATAAAGAAATAAAAATTTTTTTTTAATGGTCTACTGCTCTAGTGCGGCCATTTAAAAAGATTATGATTTTTTGTTTTTTTGCCATAACTTTTTTGCATTTTAATTTTTTAGCACGAAAAAATTTGATTCTGTCGAAAATATACTATATTCTGATATCCTTTTTTAGTTTTGGTAAAGAATCAAAAGAATAAGAGAAAAAAAAATACGAAAGCAATTAGGCCTAATTAGCATATGTAAATTTTATGCATTTTTTCAAATTACTCATGATTTTCGGCATCGGATAAAAAAATGTTTATATATTTACATTCTTGATGATAACTTTACTATTATACTGCTAAAACCCTAACAAACTAAATTAAAAATTCACAGCACTTCTAGATAGAAGTGCTGTGAATTTTTAATTTAGTATTCTTGATGATATTCCGCATCTAATAATACCAAATACTTCATAATTTTAAAAAACTTTTCCAACTAACGAAGACAATTTATTCTGTAATCTGATACCACTGAGTGTAATCCGATACTTTGTGTACACAAACAGTCGTATTATCCCTCTCGCTGATGAAATACAGTACAGGTAGGCCTCGATTAGCGCGAATAATTGGTTCCACGAATTTCTCGCGCTTCAATATCCAAACTTCTAATAAAATATATTTTCAAATGTGTAAACAGATCCAAATAATTACAACATTAATTTCTCGAATATTTCAAAAATAGAATTAATAACTTTTACTATTATACTGCTAAAACCCTAACAAACTAAATTAAAAATTCACAGCACTTCTAGTAGTAAAGTATCAAACTAAATTTATTAGTTAAATATTATCAAAACTAAATCAATAATTAATAAAATTACAATCAGTAAAATAAGCATATATAATTTTACCTTGCATTAATATTAGATTGATTAATCTTTTGAAGTCTTATAATAAACATTCTTTCTTATAAAGGAATTCAATGAAATCCTTAAGATTCATCAAATTTAAAATTCAGCCACTTCATTTCCTAAAATATATATTTATTAATTAAAATAAATTCTGTATTAAAATATATATTTCTAATACTTGGGATACAAAAAGATTTTCCACAATTACTACTATTTTTATGAAATAAAATTCAGCAGTTTGAAAGGTAAGAGAATAAAATCAGAGAAAATATGATATTACACAAGGCAAGCAAATTAAAATATGAGATTTATATAAATAATGATCAGAAAATAAATATTACAAGTCACTGGAAGAATGGAGTGAATGCCATACTGATATCCCAGATACCAAATCCAGGAAAGCACTAAATGTTATAAAAAGTTATAGAAAATATTTTAAGATTCAAAGTTTTAAATAAATAGATCATCATTGAAATTAGTTATAAAAATTATTACTATAATGATAAATTTCAGAAAGTTATAGTACTAAATTTATTGGTAATACTAAATATTGTCGATCATTACAGCACTATGATGTTGGTGATGATATTTATTGTCATTGTCATCTATCCAACAATGTACAGTACTATAATGCAGTATATTTTATAAAAAATTGATACTTACTTTATGTTGGAATATAGCAAAATCTGTCATATAATAAATATTTTTATATACAAAAATATAATTATTATTATGAAATATAAATAAACTAAGCTTTCATATTTATTGTTTACCTATTAGTTAAAAATTAATTTATTCTTTATTTTTTTTATACACTATATATTTCTTTTTTGCTTATCAAAAACTGACAATTATTGAAATGAAATAACTGTAATAGGAATTCACACTGTAATTTTATTGAATGTTACCAATAATAAATAAAAATTAAATATATAAAGAAGGGGAGAAGAAATTATAACAAAATAATAAAATACTGTATTATTTATTAATGAATGTAATTTTGTTGAATGTTACCAATAATAAATAAAAATTAAATATATAAAGAAGGGGAGAAGAAATTATAAATTTATCATTGTAATATTTTTGTTCCTCTTTTAATTATAACAAACAGATTCATATAAATTTATATTTGATAGATCATTAAAATAAAATTAATGAATATTCTTATAGAACAAATTGATTTTTTTTTATTCTTTTTTTAAATAAATATTTGACAAATGGTATATCTGGAGCATAAAAAATACGTAATTATTTTAATAATTTAACTTGCTTTCATAAAGTTTTAATCATTGAATAATATTGCAAGATTTGCTGTTTTAATATTTAACATTGTATTATATTTGCTGTTTTAATATTTAGCCTTTAAGTTCAATGATTTGAGCTCAATATTGAAAGCTGCTATACTATAACAAAAAGAACCGAATAATGTTGCAAGATTTGCTGTTTTAATATTTAACCTTTAAGTTCAATGATTTGAGCTCAATATTGAAAGCTGCTATACTATAACAAAAAGAACTGTCATTATTAAAACAATGCTAATTAAATTCTGTAATACAAACAATTAAAATTTAATAAAGTTACTAATCTTTTTTTCTTACTGTTTACTGTATATGGAGGCCCTAATGCTAAACTTTACACTGCACATTATGTTGTTATAATTACATAAACCTTATGTATAATATCTATTACTGGTTTAATAGTAAGACGTCAAGGCATTAACTCGAATGTCCGAGCTTCGATCCCGGCGAATATAATTAATTTATAAAATATCTTATTGTAATGACGAATTCAGTTCTGTATTTTGTAATTGACGACAACCATAGTTCAAATTTCGTACTAATCTTAAAAATTTCAATTATTTATAATTTATTAAATGAATTATTACTGTTCAACATTAAATAATCGATTCTTCGTATAATAAACTATAAAAATTAAAAATAAATTTTTATTCAATATATTATAACTGCTAAAAATTTTCTGAAAAAATTTAAACATTACATCAATTAATTGATGCGTCTTAATTGGATCACGACGAGTCATGTGACAGGTACAGTACTCAATTTTTTACCATGATGAATATTTTTGTGATGTTTGTAATTTGTCTATTGTTAGTGAAGAGAGTAGTTGCTTTTAATTTTAGATAGGCATGCTGCATTTTTCACTTCAATGTTATTTAATAGATTGTAAATAATATTTTATTTTGCACATAAGGAAATAATTTATGAAAATATAAAAGTTTTGAATCTAGAGAGAATTTCCGTCTGAATGGTATTAATTAATAACAGCTATTATTGTGAAATGAATATGGAATACAATTATTTTTTATATTATTTTTAAATGACTAACATTTATTAACAAGAAGTTCCTAAATTAAAATGTTCATTTTGCATACCTTGGTACAATAAATATAGATGCTACAAAATATGTTAGATTTCCATTTTGAAGATGTGGAATTGATTCTACTAACTATATTTCCATATTTTTTCAGAAGAGAATAAAATCGACTGATTGGTTTTAATTCTTCAATTATCAACCGACTTCATCATAGATTATATAGAAAAAATTGAGGATGCTAACTATATTTCCATATTTTTTCAGAGGAGAATAAAATCGACTCATTAGTTTTAATTCTTCAATTATCAACCGACTTCATCATAGATTATATAGAAAAAATTGAGGAATAGGACCAGCGATTGGATATTGTACAAATATAAACTGCAGCTACATATATAGCGGCAGTTTATACTTACTAATTTTATATACAAATACAATAAAATATTTTTACTTAATCATCAGATTGGCGAGTAGAAAAATTTTGTCCATCCAGGTCTCACAACTCATATGAGGATCAGAGATTGGATATTGTACAAATAGAAACTGCAGCTACATACAGTATATAGCGGCAGTTTATACTTACTAATTTTATATACAAATACAATACAATATTTATACTTAATCAATCAGATTGGCGAGTAGAAAAATTTTGTCCATCCAGGTCTCACAACTCATATGAGGATCAGCACCATTGATTCCATTTCCCATCCCTTATAGGCTTTTCTTCTCTATAAAGATAAGCAATGTAATGATCTTGTCACTTGATAATCAGCGAAATTAAAAAGTGACATTTAATTAAAACTGATAATAGTAGTTAAAATATCACAATAAAATGAAACCGCTTTAATTCCCTAATCATGGCATTTTAGAAAAAATAAAAAAATTATGACGTATCTATGTTTCGTATACAGTATATAAAAACAGTATAATAATTTTAGAAAATTTTAAAAATATTCATAATATATTCATCATGATATTCATATTCAATATAATGTATATTTTTCTAAATCTGGCAACAATGTTAGGAAAATTGTGACTCCTCTTCACGTACGTGATTCAAGCCACCATTTTGTGTTTAGGTTACTCTCAGTTTTTTTTTTTTTTTTTTTTTATACGTTTTTGGCGTGATAACGCCCTCATCAGCTCTTACATTTATCAGTTTTTTTTTTTTTTTTTTTAAATCAAATAACGAACACGGAGATTCTGGAGAGACATTTAAGTGAGACGTCACATCACTTATCATAGGAACTAAGATCTCGTTTAATTTTCTAGTTATCTTTTTGACTAAAATAAACAGTATGGCCTTATCGAAAATTTCTACCATTAGCAATGAAATATCCAATTCTTTTATTGAAACATGGTGTGATACAAAGGTAAATATTTTAAGGTCTTCATACATTTGGACCATCCATAATTTCATCAGTACCTGTATCGATAATAGATATATGGAGAGTCCTATTTTCCCTATGGGTGTTAACGGTAACATAAAATGTTGTATTAAACTTTTACCACAAAACGAAAAACTTTCCTTATATCTAAAACTCGTTATTTGTGATAAAAAAGAAACTATAGTAATGTGCAAATTCTCCCTTCTAAATTCAAATAAAGAGCAAATTCATATATACCGGAGGAAATTAAGGTGTAGTGATGTAAAATGTTGCGACAGCATGTATCTAACGACTTTCAGTCTGCAAGATAAAAAGTATGAAGAAGTCATATCTAACAATAAATTAGCATTATACTGCGAAATTAGTATAAAAACTGACATAGTAAACTTATTTGGTCAAAACAGTCCTATAAAATTTAAAATGCCAGAAGATGGTTTTTCAGAGAACTTAAAAAACTTACTTGAAAGCAAAGAATTTAGTGATGTTATATTCAATGTAAAGGGAAGAGAATTTAAGGCACACAAAGTCATTTTAGCAGCACATTCTCAAATATTTTCTGAAATGTTTGAAAGCGAAACAGAAGAAAAAATACAGAATCCAATCGAAATTATCGATGTAGATCCGGAAATTTTTCAAGAAATACTTTATTTTATTTATACTGGCAAATCACCAAATTTAAAAAAAATGATTAATGATCTATTAATAGCTGCTGATAAATATGCTATAAAAGAATTAAAGAGAAAGTGTGAAGAGACATTATTTTCTAACTTGTCAACAGAAACTGCATGCGATGTTCTGATGTTGGTTGATAAGTATAATACAGATCAGTTAAAACAACAAGTCATTAATTTTATCAATCTGAATGCATCTGTTATTATTGAAACAGTAGGATGGAATAAAATGACTAAAGAATGCCCATATTTGGTTGTTGAGATCTTTAATGCCTCCATAAAACAGCAGAATCCAACTGCAAGTCCACCATATAAAAAAATCAAGCAGTGACTATAGAAAACTTCCTGGTTATATGTTTTTGTATGTATCTGAAGTGCATTAAATTAATTTTTAATTAATGTTTATATCGAGTTTTCCATTAAAAACTATTTGTGTAGTTAAGCAGCGAACATACTCTTAAAATTAAAAAAATAATTATAATCGTTAGTGCCGCATAATTACGCGTGTTTTAGCAATTTGTATTATAATTTTACATCATCTGATATCTCACGACAGAATTTTGACAGCAGAATTTTTTTTTTCTAAACTAATCGCCTTTTATAGCATGAACATTTATCCGCCACTAACAATTCTTGATTGTGTTGAATATTTTTAATTAATAAATCAAAATAAATAAGTTAGTAAACATCGATGGATTGATCGCTCGACCCTTCCATTATTTGATTTTATATATCTTTTTATCAGAGATTCGAAACAATCAATTCTTTCGGATTTATTAAAAACTAATCAGCATATCCGGCATTGCTCAGGAATTTTAGGACAGATATACAATACCATTATTATTATTTATGTAGATTGTAGAATATATGTTCGGCATTGTTCGGAAATTTCAGGGATACATGCGGTCCTCGACTTTCGTACTTAATTGGTTCCTGAAATGTGTACGAAAGTAGAACAATATAAAAAAAATAGAAAAGTGGTTTTAAAATGTATTTATTTTACAACGAAACAACACGTTCTAACTCAAGACTGAACCTGTGACGCCAGAAACTAATGACGGAGAGAAGGGGAGAATGGCTACAAGGAAGTATGCGAGTTTTTAAGATACATAATAATAAAAATTTAACTTTTAAATATGTACAAAATAATGAATTGTATGAAAGTCGAGGACTGCCTATATATTCAATATATGATAATACTGTACAGTTTATGCAGGGTTGCCAACCCTGTAAAACTCAAATAAAAGACACTCCTTTATAGACCATGCCTCTAACAAAGGACTCCAAAATCTATAATTTTTTATTTTAAAGATAAGATATATATACATTTAGGTACAAAAAAGACACAAGGCATATTTTAATAGTAATCTTTTTGCTTTTATTTTTAGAAAATACAATGTTTTTGAAAAAATAAACAAATTTAACATTGTAGGAACAAAATAATTCTATTTAATAAACAATTCAGTTTAAATATGTAAATGAAAGAAATGTGTTAAAAGAAAGTTCTAGATAAGATCATTCAATGCTTAACCATGGTACCTGAATTGAACTTTATACTCACAGATGGCAACAACACCTGTAAGCAAGGTATATAGATATAGACCTGTAAGTGTGAAATGACAACAAAACTAAGCGGAAATTTTAAAACCTTAAATTATTCATTTTTAAACTATATATTGTAAGATATAGTTTAAAAAAATATATATTTTTAATATATTTTATATTATATTTTAAATGAGACAGCATAGGAGTATCAATGCAACGAATTCCAGCGATTTAGGATTTATGTAAGAATAACGGTTTGAAAAACCACCCCAAAGTGAATCAATAAAAATATAGAATTCCGAAAAAAACCGCGTTATATCGAAACAGTGTTAAACGGGACAGCGTTAAGTGGGGTCTTACTGTATAATGAATATTTTTACGAATGATTATTATACTTTTTACATTGTTTAAAAAATACTGTATTCTTAAAATCTCGATAATAACGTATATCATAAACTTAAATCTATTTTCAATTATTTTAGAGCCATATTATAATTTTGAAATTCCGTTGTTTCATTCCATATACAATATGTAATAAATTTTGTTTCAATTTTTCTTGATTCTGCTTTTTTTTCAAACGATTTCGTTTTTAATATTTAATGAATATTCTATTGCTTTATATTTTGATTCCAATTCCTTTATTAGAATTTTTTTTTAAATGTGAAATATTGTTATTTTAAAAAAAGCAATAAAATACAGTTTATATTTTATTTTAATTATGTTTTATGTCCGTTATTTTTTACCATTCAAATAAATTCTTTATTAAATTTAAAAAAAATTCAATTTCATTTAAAATTGCATCAATTAATTTGATTTATATGTATTGAATAATTGAAAATATTCGCTTTTCTTGCCATTCTAATTTATGCTTTAGTTTCTGGAAGTTTGACCTACTTAGGATAATAAAACAATTTTCATTGTCAGCTGCACCCTATATCTATATATATTGTACTTTGAGCTGCACCATGCACAGATTAAGAGATATGAATGCACTATATTCTGAGAAACATCTCAGTTCCTTCAGCACTATCTTGTCTATCATTTATTTCAGCAAACACTTCTATCAAATAATATTTTTCACAGCATTCGGTTATTATTTTTTAAAGACTAAATATTATATATACTCAAAATTATTTCATTACAATAATCATTGTAAAGAAAGAATAAAAAATTTTGAATCAATATTTGCATTATAAATAATTATAAGGTAACTGCGGGGCAAATGGATACGGGGGCAAACGGACATCAGCTAAGAAAATTAGTAATATTTAGGATATTAAAATTGACAACAACGTATTAGAAATATATTATATATTGAATACATATATGCTTATTTTTCGCCAAACGAATCCATTGAAATGTTAAAGGAACTTCTTATTAAGCTTAAAAATTTTATTAGGCAAGACGAGATTATCATTTAAACTCGCCATCAAGTAATATTTTTGTTTTAGTAAATAAGAGTTTTATATTTAATCGTAGTTTAAAAATTGTTATGCTTAATATCTTAGTAACTTAAAAGCCTTTTCAATCGTTAACCGTGTTCACTAATGTGCTGCTGCTATTTATTTTTTAGTTTTATAACTTAAAAACGCAAAACTGATGGTAGGGCAAACGGACACATCTCTGTGGGGGCAAAAGGGCACCTGTGTTTTTTTTTTTTTTTTTTTGATGGTGGGGCAAACGGACACATCTCTGTGGGAGCAAAAGGACACGTTTTTTTTTTTTTTGCCATTTAAAGCTTAAAATGTGTATTTTATCAAATATTATTTATAAAAGACATATTCATATAAATAAATTGCATTTTGTTATCTGTATAGCGTATTATTTACTGGTATTCTCTATATTAATTACACTTTAAAGATATGATTCGTAATAGTGAAATTCAAATCGATGATAATTAGTTGAAAGAAAACGTTATATTCGCTGTGAAAGCTTTTAAAATTGACAGAATGCTATAATAATTGCAGCTAAAACATATATTATTCTAAATAACACGTTAAGAAGGGGAGTATGATCCAATGTAGAGATTCCCAAATTCAATGAAAACAACATTTTTTAAGATAAAGTTGATGTTAATAAACTTGATTCTACCAGTGGGAAAGACACCCAAGTAGCAAAAATTTCTTTTGTAACTTCTTTAAACTTCAATAAAGAAAACATTTGCCAGGCATACAGAGTGTTATATAAATATAGTATAAATTGTATGCAAAACCTCTATTATTTGAAAAGACATCATACGTATAGAAAATGGAAATGATCCATATTTTGCTTGCCACTATTCCCTTAGTGATACTAGTGATTAATAAAAGAGGATGTCCATTTGCCCCTACACTGCTGTCCGTTTACGATAATTGATTTTAACGAAGAATATGTGCTGTCAGTTTTCCCGTACAGTGTGGGGCAAACAGACAGCACGCATTCTTTGTTAAAATCAATTATTACAAAATTTTAGCACTAATGCAAAACCTCTATTATTTGAAAAGACATCATACGTATAGAAAATGGAAATGATCCATATTTTGCTTGCCACTATTCCCTTAGTGATACTAGTGATTAATAAAAGAGGATGTCCATTTGCCCCTACACTGCTGTCCGTTTACGATAATTGATTTTAACAAAGAATACGTGCTGTCAGTTTTCCCGTACAGTGTGGGGCAAACAGACAGCACACATTCTTTGTTAAAATCAATTATTACAAAATTTTGGCACTGTATGCTTCGATAGCTTACACATTACCGAATATAATAATAAATATTATAATCTGTTTTAACAGAGTATATTCGAAATATTTTAAAATATATCACTAGCGTGTCCGTCTGCCCCACAGTTACCTTATATAAGATATATACTGTATATGTTACAGCCAATGTCCGACGTATAACCAATTCGCGAAATGGCTATATGTCGGGCATTGGCCGTAACATATATATTTCATTAGTATTCAACAAATATTATAATTATATGCATAAATAAAATATAATAAAGATATTAAATAAATTATTTACATTCTCAAAAATCAAATTTTAAACTTTTGTAATAAATCTATCAACCAATTCAACATAGTATCATTATCAGTTATCAGTAATCATCTATTACTGATTAGTAGAAAAATGTCATCTATAGTTTTCGCACCAATTCTTGGAAGAGAAGGGAAAACAAAGCATGTCATCCCTATCAATATAAAAGGCAGAAGATAGGTTTATAGATATAAATCACCAAATTTATTAATTTGAAGAATAGATAAGACTTTTCGATTCGAAATGAATTAGATCATTATAAAAACTAAATTAGAAAACATATCATGCTTATAAGAATCTGAAATTGATAACTTGATAAAAATCGAAAATTAAAAAAATCAATATACAGTATTATTTTTTAATAAAAATTAATAAATGAAAAATATAATGCGAATTATGATAAAATAATATACAGTAATTAAATCAAAATTTGAAGATATGACCAGATAAATTGTCTTTGAATTGAAGTAAACATAATTGATCAATTGAACAATACATGGAGTTGTAAATAATTATAAAATTAATTTAATCATTATCAAGTTTCTCTCTTTATAAAAATAAAAGTTTTAATTAATATAAATTTATAAATAAAAAATATCTTGCAATTGCAATCGTTTAGACATTTATGGCTAAATTATTCTGTTGTTTGAAACTTCAGAATTGTTTTCAAATATTAGGAATGCTAAGGTGAATTGTACAGCTGGGACTACTTATCCCCAGGAGATACTAAATTCTAATGAATTCTCAGAAACAAGCCTGTTTTTAGTCGATAACTACTTCGATGACTATACTGATGTATCACACGGATCATCAAACAATTCTCTAACAAAGAACACAATAAATATATTACTTTATATATCGGGTAGTATAAGATTTCAAAAAGATTTTAGTGGTTTTTTTTATATAAAAATATGGATTATTTGGATTTGTAATATAATTGAATTTATATAATTGAGAGGGGATGTAATGGTTTTAATTACATGTAACTTACTGTATACACATTATTTGAATTTGCTTTTTATCACGGTTATATATTTTTTAGTTTACCTATTTTTTTTAAATTAGTTTTCCCATTTCTACAATCCTAAAACTCTAAATTAGATATATGGTCAATGAAATATATTAATTTTAAAAATGTAATTTATTCAAACATTAAAAAAAATCTAGCTTTTCTTCATTCTGATTTTAGTGGTTTTTTTATATAAAAATATGGATTATTTGGATTTGTATATATATCAAATATGTAAAATTTATTATATAATTGAGAGGGGATGTAATTGTTTTAATTACATGTAACTTACTGTATACACATTATTTGAATTTGCTTTTTATTACGGTTATATATTTTTTAGTTTACCTATTTTTTTTAAATTAGTTTTCCCATTTCTACAATCCTAAAACTCTAAATTAGATATATGGTCAATGAAATATATTAATTTTAAAAATGTAATTTATTCAAACATTAAAAAAAATCTAGCTTTTCTTCATGTCTAAATTCTTTTTTAGAATGTTTTCTTCATGTTTAAATTCTTTTTTAGCTTTGTTACAATCGTTACATTTATCATGTAATGCATCTCATTTACATTTATCATGTAAGCATGGCTGTTTCGGATATTTCTACGTTTACCGCGAGCAAAAACAATTCTCTTGTAAAAATTTTTTGTGATACTTGGGTAAATTTACACAAAACTACTTTTATCTGGACTATTCACGATATCAGTTACGCTGTCGATAAAATGGAAGGATTCCTAGAAAGTCCCATTTTCACTACTGGTGTTAACGGTAACATAAAATGGCGTCTAAAGTTTTTTCATAATCAAGACAATACAATGCTTTCTACTATATCTTTATTTTTAAAATTAGTTTCGTGTGATAGAAATTAAGTTATAATAACATGTAAATTATCTTTTACAAATTCACGAAGTGAAGATGTTCGTGTATTCGATGAGAAATTAAAATATGATTTTGTTCAAGTATGTGGCAAGTATCTAACAACGTGCAATTTTCAACAAGAAAGATTTAAAGACGACTTGTTTGACGATAAATTAACCTTATCCTGCAAAATTAATATGAAAACTGTTATAGGTAATGTGTTTGGTAAAAACGATTCTATACAGTTTAGAACATCAGAAAACGATTTTTCAGACAACCTAAAACAGTTATTTGAAAATCAGAAGTTCAGTGACGTTAGGTTGAATGTAAAGGGAAGAGAATTTAATGCACACAAAGTTATATTAGCAGCGCATTCTGATACATTTTCTGCGATGTTTAAACGCAAAACGGAGGAGAAAATTCAAAATCGAATTGAAATTATAATTATGGACGTAAATCAGGAAGTATTTGTAGAAATGCTTTATTTTATTTATACTGGAAAAACACCAAATTTAGAAAAAATGACCAACGACTTGTAAGCAGTTGCTGATAAGTATGCTTTAAAAAGATTAAAAGTATTGTGTGAACAGGCAATATTTTGTAAAGTATCAACAGATACGGCAAGCGATAATCTGATCTTGGCTGACATTTGTAATGCCCATCAATTAAAAAAATATATCATTAGTTTTATTAACCTGCATTCAGCTGATGTGATGGAGACAAACGGATGGAAGAAAGTCGCTAGTGAACATAAGCATTTAGCTTTAGAAGTCTTTAACACCTTTATGAAATAAGGTCTAATATACAGTATAAAAAAAATATAGAAATACAGTACTTGGTAGTTAATTTATTGCATTATGTGCCTTAAATGCAATAAATTATTTTTTAATTATAATTGACGCTTTTTTTATTAAATAAATCAACGCTAATCACTTTGGTTTTGCTTATCATGTGTATTTAATTATAATTGATTGACGCTTTTTTTATTAAATAAATCAACGCTAATCACTTTGGTTTTGCTTATCATGTGCCAGAATTTTTTATTCAAGGTTTTAGAATTCTGACTGGTAATAAGATTCTATTTTACTACATATAATAAAATTATAATAGTAGAATAATTAGAATGAAAACCAATGATACGAGATGTATCAGTTGAAATTTTATATTAAAGGAATATAAAATTTATTATTTATTATTAAATTGTAATTCTTCTGGTAAAAATAATGTCAATTCATCACACAATTGTTTTAATCTTATATAAAATTTTTCATGTTATTTTATTCACGAAAAACTTAGAAAAAAGTTTTTTTCAATCTTATTTTTATTAATTATTTTAAAATTTTATCATTAAATTGATTGGAACATAAAATCAAAAATTTCTTTATTGAAAAATTATGTTAAATTTTTTAAGTTTTACAATAAACAATAATGCTATTAACTCTTAATGTAAAAATTATTAGATCTAATATAAAAATGTCAATAATGTCTCGTAGAAATGGCACCAAACAACAAATAAAATTTATGGCAGAATTCAAACTTCTGAGATTTTTTCATTTATACAGTAGGAACTCAGTATCTGCGGGAAATAGATTCCATGTCTCTACGAGGAAATCCAAAACTGCTGTAATAGCTCTATAATACTTATACGGTATACTAAACACGTCGAATATACTTACGATAAAATTTAATTTATAAATTAGATACCAATGACACATTAATAACAATAACTAATAATAAAAAGTTTCGTGAATGAATGTGGTCTCTCTCTCTCTCTCTCTATCTCTCTCTCTAGAACAGCGGTTCGCAACCTTTTGTTTTCCTGGTCCACATACATTTGTTTGTTACATTAAGCGGGCCGTAAGACAACCGGTTGGTGTCACGTGAATAAAGTCTGACTTCTAAAAAATCGCCTACAAAAAACTCTGCTTTTCAATTCGTGAATGCCATAGATCAGTATTTTCCAAACTGTGGGGCGCTAGTCTATTGCAAGGGGACGTGCAAGAATTAACAAAAACATCATTTTTGAGACAAACAAACAAAAAATAAATTTAAATTGGTATCGGAGAAAATATCTGTTTTTTAGAAATTGTTTTAAATTTTTTAATATATATAAAATAAGGAGATAGCTGCGCGCCGGACAGCTTTCATCATGATTTACAAACTTAATAAATGGCGTAAGTAAAAATCTAAAATTAGATGAAGAATTTATTGAAATATCTAAGAATGAAGAAATTTATCAAAAGTTTTCCTTTACAAATATGATTAAAAATTTAATTGTTTATTTATACACCTGGCAAAGCGACGCGAAACTGGCGACTTTAGCCCCGCAAAACGATAAGCTTTTTTCAGAAACGATTAATTATTAAAAAAAAAGCGTTTATTTTATATTGATGAAGGGTAGAATCGTAAATCGCGAGATTTTTTCCCCTCGGCTCTTTACGTGCATTGTAAAATTTTATGAGTGCGTCAGGAAGGATTTAGTAAATTAGGAAAATTCTAATTTTTACAGGTTTTTATATAAGGTGGAGTGGGGTAAGTGCACAAGGTTTTACAAAGTTGGACTTTAAACGAAGGTATTTCAACCTATCGTGTAGATATTTGGCAGGGTCGTTAACAATGGCATTCC
>AYEL01077071.1:0-11254 GCA_000484575.1 Olivierus martensii
TCGATATTAACTTGTAGTAGAATACTACAATATCAAATAGCAAAATTTCGATTATCTTATAATAAAAAAATCCCGATAATGCATTTCCCCCAAGTACGTCCTTACCCCACTCCGCCTTATATTTTTAATATCAGAATTTTTATTTTTATTTTTGCACGTGGGAGAAGAATTCCGCGCTTTCTTTAAATTCATGGCTGTGCGTTCCGAGCCACAGGTAAAAGCTTAGTGGACCACATGCGATCCGCGGGCCGCAGATTGAGAATGGCTGTTATAGATTATTGTTTTGCATTCAGCCTTCGTTCTTTTTGTGATGATGACACAGTGTCTATGTGACGAGATGAAATTAACTTAAATTATTAATGTTTACTGTATTTCCGATTTTTTTTTTTTATTTAATTTTTTCGAACCGCGGTCAATTTTTTTTTTTAGCATATTTTACGCCCCCTTTCCAATCAGGGAGATTACTAAGGGGACGGGGCCAGTTCCAACCACGGGCTGCACCCACACCCGTGGAGGGGCCGGATGGTGAAGAACATGGATCACCGGGCCGGGCCCAGTACCCCGAAAAAAATCCGGGACCAGACCCGGGACGCGAACCCGGGTCCTCCAGCGTGGCACGCCAACGCGTTACCACTCGGCGACCGCGGTCAATTACGGTTAAATAAGTACTGTATATATAGAATTAATTAATTTACAGTTTTACAAAATTTACCAGGAAGAGCATTGAATTTGACTTTAATGACATAAATAAAATAGTTGAAGCTCAAACTTCAAAGTATCCTTCTAAAAATTATTAAGTGATAGATTTTTTATGCTATTCAGTAAAAAACTTTTCTATTGAAGATGACTTTTACGATTTACATTTTAATTTCGTTTCTTTAATTACTTTAAAACAACGAACATGTTCGAAAGTAGGATATCAGCTGCTACCTGTCAGAATTTTTTATAGTTTTTAAATTTGAATTTTAATTGGGATTAACATGTATAAGTTTGCCTGTTTTTAATTATTTAATCGATGTTATCAAAATTTTGCGATATTTGTACTGATAATTTTGACTTTTTACAATATAATCATTACTCTTTCTTTACCAGCTGAACAATTAGGGAATTCAATTCCCGGGTCCAATACCTCTAGAATTTCAGAAGTGGTCCTGATTGGGGTCATTGAACCCATTCTTTCACCTGACGACTGGCCATAGATGTAGCCGTTTAAGTACTCTTGTCAGTCGGCCGGATTGACAAGAGTACGGAAATGCTTCGGCTTTCCACTCTGGAGGACCCGTGTTCGAGTCTCAGGTACCATCCCTTGAAAATATTTATCAAAGAGTCTGGGCTCGGCCTGTCGATCCCCGTCATCCTAATCCGGCTGACCCCTCCGCAGGGGTGGGCAGCCTGTGGAAGGGTTTGTCACCACATAGTATTCTACCAGAAAGGAATGTGGCGTCATTTGTTGACAAAAAAAATCAACCGTTATCAATCCAACCATATAGTATTCTACAAGAATGGAGTGTGGTGTCATCTGTTGCAAAAAAGTACTCTTGTCAGGCGGCCGGATGGCCGAGTGGTAACGCATTGGCGTGTCATGCAGAATGACCCGGGTCTGGTCCCGGATTTTTTCGGGGTGCTGGGCCTTGGCCGGCGATCCCCGTCCTTCACTATCCGGCCCCCTTCACTGGTGTGGGTGCAGCCCATGATCGGAACTAGCCCTGCCCCTCAGTAATCTCCCTGATTGGAAAGAGACGTAAAATATGCAAAAAAAGTACGCTTATCATATTGTCGGTCTGATTGGCTGCATGGAAATGATCGGCTTTCCATTCTGTAGAATCCGGATTCGAGTCTCGGGTCCCATCCCTCGAAAATGTTTAACCAACCGACCGAACCCTGTCGGTTGATCCCTGTTCTCCATAATCCGAGTAACCCCTACGCAGAAGTAGGCAGCTTGTTTCGCCCCGCTACTTAGTATTCTTCAAAGTGGCATTATCTATTTGCAAATATATATTCTTGTCATTTAATGTTTGCCAAAAAATAGAAAACAGCGTGCGACCCGAAAGATAAAGACCATATTACGAGTGAGAGAGATCTGCTGTAAATTTTGGAATAGTTAAGATTTGAAATGATATAAGTGAAAATACTATTATTTTTAAATGTATTCGAATACAATACAATATTATCTTTATTAAAACGATTTAATTATGCCTAACATGAG
This sequence comes from Olivierus martensii, assembly GCA_000484575.1. Taxonomy (NCBI): domain Eukaryota; kingdom Metazoa; phylum Arthropoda; class Arachnida; order Scorpiones; family Buthidae; genus Olivierus; species Olivierus martensii. Next base: position 2,207 of record AYEL01077071.1, read on the forward strand.
TAGTGATCAGAAATTACGAGTTACATTCTGTTTAACTGAAAAGAAAGAAATAAAACTATCTATGTAATGATAAAGAATGATGCTATGTTTCTTACATACCATATACAGGGCCGCCGAGAGGGTGTGATATCCGTGAAGTTTCTCACGGGCCCGACCATCAGGCTCTGACGTGTCACACAACCTGTCCAATAATTCGCAGGCTGCCGCCAGAGCGTATTGTGTACCACTTAAAGCAGTAGTGTCAAAATATAGTATTTTATATATAATAACATTTTTATATATAATAACTTTTTTAATATATAACTTTTTAAATAAATATTTAATGTTTTATATGGCGTTTTTATTAAATCAAAGCGATGCACTTATTTTAGTAGGGCCCGGACCACAGACTTGTCACAGGCCCGAAAATTTCTCATGGCGGCCCTGACTATATATATATATACTGTACTGTTTATAGAATTATCATAACTTTTTAAAATTGAAAAAAATATTCATATAAACTTTTCTAGATCTGGCAACAATGCTATAAGTGTTCGGAATATTATTTGTTATGTGTGCGTATAATTTCAAGACTCAGAATGTGTGAAACTATGGCTTTGCTAGGAACTTCTAAAGCCTTTACAAACAACGAAACAAATAATTCAAAGGTAAACTCTTCCAAGTTATCTTTTATCTGGACTATACACGATTTTAGATGCTGTACTGAAACTTTAGAAGTCTTACAGAGTTCGATTTTTCCTACAGATGTTTATAGTAAAACAAAATGGTGTATAACGATGCGTTTTCAAGATCAAATTGTCTATTCTTCTCATGTAGAATTATATTTAAAATCAGTTTTATGTAATGATGAAATCATGGCAGTTTGCAAATTGTCATTTTTAAATTCAAAAAGAATGAGAGTACATTTATTAAAGAAGAGGTTAAAAATTGAAAATGCTGAAATGATATATCTAACGACTTGCAATCTTCGAGATAAAAAATATAATGATATTTTATATGATGATAAATTAACTTTTTACTGTGAAATCACAATGGAAACTAATATAGTGAATGCACGTAATAAAAATAATTCTATACAGCTTAGAGTACTAGAAAATAAATTTCCCGAAAATTTTAAAAAATTCTTTGAAAACCAAAAATTTACTGATGTTATACTTAATGTAATGAGAAGTGAATTTAAAGCACATAAAGCAATTTTAGCAGCACGTTCCAAAGTGTTTTCTGCAATGTTTAAATACGAAATGGAAGAGAAAAGACAGAATCGAGTTGAAATTATCGATGTAGATCCAAAAGTTTTTCAAGAAATGCTTTATTATATTTATACTGGCACATCACCGAATTTAGAAAAAATGGCCTATGATCTATTAATCGCTGCTGATAAATATGCATTAGAAGAATTAAAAGTCATGTGTGAAATGGCACTGTGTTGTAACTTGTCAGTAGAAACGGCCAGTGATTTTTTGAAGTTGGCTGATATGTGTAATGCTGGTCAGTTAAAAAAACATACTATTAATTTTATAAATTTTTATCGTACCAAGATCGTGGAAACCGTAGGTTGGAAAAACATTTGTGATAAACATCCATACTTGGTTGTTGATGTCTTCACTGCCTCTGTAAAACAGCCGATCCCATTCTTAGGACAACTGTAAAAGAAGTAAACGGTCATTATAAAAAAATACAATGTTATACTTGTCATTGATATTAATTTTTTAATTATTATATTTGAAGCATAATAAATTATTTTTTACTTTAATATTCCTGTTGACTCTTGTTCACATTAATCGATGTTTTGGTATTATTCAATTGGTTTTTGCAGTCCCACTATGCTTTTAACAGAATTTTTTCATATTGTTTTATTATAACTATGATTACATTTTATCTCAGTTATAATTAGAAAATTTTGAATAATAGAGAATTGGCCATCTTTGAATATTTTTTAGTTCTACAGTTTTTTGGAATATTGTAACTATTATTTAATATCAGAAGTTATCAACATTTGCATCTATTTCAATGGACATATTGATAAAAATTTACAGTCAAACATTAGTGTTGTGGATTCCTATAATTTTGATATAAATGTCGTACATAAAGAACTGTTGTATATCTGACAATTTAACATTATGTTGGATGAATATATTTGAAGTTACTATTTATTTTGAATATTCTATATGTACAAAAAATTTACTAAAGAATTCTTGTATATAATTATTAATTAGTTTAGTGGACATTCAGATTGAAATTCTTTAATCTGTATCCTTGGGACCTGAAATGTGCCAGTTCATAAAACATTTCTACTTAAGAATCCTCATAGAAGCATCATCATCATTATATTATTAATAGTCAAACGTAGCTGGCTGGATGTCCCGTTTTCGATTTCTATAAATAGGGTATTTTCAGAAAGGTCTAATTTTTGGATGTCTGCGACAGCCCAAATTATTTGTTTTTATGAATAATTTAAAAATTAAAGAATAGAAATAACATTGAAATTGTAGTTCCTTTAAAAAGACAGAATTCTCAGATGGCGCTGTAACGTAATAATGGATGCCATTTTTACGATTCCTTGGATTCCTTATACAAGTTCGGAAGTGTTTTTGTCGCTATATACAGTATTAGATTAAATCACATGATTATATTTCCGCTCATTTAAATAAGCGGGTAATTTCTAGTTTTATATATATATATATTGTTTTTAATTTCTTGTAATAGGAAACAGAAGAAACTTAATCAAACAGAAAAAGATAAAATTGCGATTAATGGAAAATCTAACTTTAATTCTTCTTTAGATCAATCGCATTTCTTATAACTATCGACTCGAATTTCGGTTTGTAACCATATTAAATTCTTCATTCTGATAAATACCCGGATCCGGACCCGTACCCCATGATAAATATTTTCAAGGGGTGGGACCGGAGATTCGAACCCGGGTCCTCCAGAGTGGAAAGCCGAAGCGTTTCCACGCGGCCAATCCGGCCGACCGTAGTTTTATATATTAATACTCACACGTGGCTGGCTGGATGTCCCTTTTTCGGTCGAACCACTTTACCGATTTTTATAAATATGGTATCGTTAGAAAGGTCTAATTTTCGGCTGTCTGCGACAGCCAAAATTATTTGTTGTTATTAATAATTTAAAAATTGAAATCATAGTTCCTCTAAAAAGACAAAATCTGCAGATGGCGCTGTAACGTAATAACCCTTAAGCTACGTTTAGACGGTGTAACTTTTCATGCAACAAGACGCATGCAACCAGGCGCACGAGAAGGCATGCAAAGGCGCATGCCTCAAAATCTGTTGCAATACTAGGCGCATGTGTTCCCCATCCTAGTTGGGTTACACGTGCAACTATTAGACTGATGCATAATTCCGTAGAGTTTTAAATATAGGTTTGTTAAGTTTGTTTGTTTAGTGTTTTATTTAGGAAATTCAGTTAAAAATTTGACCAAATCAAGCAAGCAACTATTCAACAATGTAATCTCCGTCATTGTCAATAACTTCCTGCCAACATTGGGGTAGTTTTTGGATCCCCTGTCTGTAGAAATCTGTTGGTTTTGGGTTTAGGAAGTCCAATCCAAGTTCCGTACACTTCACAGATGTTCCTAGCGCATTTACTGCACTTGAACCTCGGTTAAACTCGTACAGCAGAATATGTCGGAAATGTTCGTTTTTCTCGACCTGACACTCCATCTTCAACAGCGAAGAAATAACAATCGTTTGTAACAATCTCGCTGACAGCTCGTATTCTACAAGACAACACTCCAAAGTAAACAGTGACAATGTAAAAACGGTAAACAAATGAACAGCAATGTAGTGTTGCCAGGCCAAATCAGAACGCTACAGAATTATGCATCAATCTAATAGAACAAAATGCCTTTATTATAACAAAATGACAGGGTGACCAAATGGTGATTTTCTAATCAATTAGAAAGTAAGTGTAGTGCAGTCATGGAGTATTGTTCTATAAAATATTTTATTGCTGCAGTAAAAGTTTTTATAAATAACAAACTCAATTCTAATACACACACAGTTTGTAGTTATTTTTAACAAGATATAAACACATTCTCAGAATATCTTGTTATTGTGGGTTCTGAAATGGTGCTAAGAAGAATCAATACAAAATTCAAAATTCTCTAGACTGTTCTCAATCCAGCTGTACACTTGAAAAACGAATAGAGTTAAAACTGCCATCTTGCAGAGTGCAGGAAGATCAATTCAATACCACTCCATTGTATTTGGCATCTCTAATCATAATTTACAACTGATCTTCCATAAGTTAAAATTCCATCCTTATAAAATTCAACTTGTCCATTAGTTGATGGCAAGAATCAAAATTGACAGGAATTTTTTACACTAATGAAAATCCAGAAATGCTAGATTTTCTTTTCATGCCAGAGAAGCTCATTTTCACTTAAGGAGTTTCATAAACAAGCAGAATTTTGGTATTAGATTGACAACAACTCCTATGAGCTACTTCACAGTGAAAAAATAACAGCTTGGTATGCAAGGAATTCCAATTATTGAGCCATTCTTTTTTGAAATGAGAGCAATGTAAATTTGACTGTGACAAATGAATAATACAATAAAATACTGGAAAAATTCTTAACTAGTTAAATTTTAAGTTGTGCTTTAATTTCAGTAAAACAGAGCTATTGCTCACACAACTCAAAGTAGTATGTTGGCATTACATCAGATGTTTCTCCCATACACCTTATCTCTAATTTTGGCAAAATCATGTGGTTTGCCCATTTTTCTGATATTAACCTTTAACGCTCCTTAAATTAAAAAAAAATGCCCCATATGCTCCAAGGAAATATGAAATATGATACTCAATATTCGATAATTTGCCATAACTTTTTAATTTTTTGGCACGAAAAAATTATATTTTGTCCATATACTCTGTCCTGATATTGTTTTTTAATTTTAGTTATAGGACCAAAAGAAAAAAATACGAAAGAATTAGGCCTAATTTGCATATGTAAACAATACATAATTTTTTCAAATTATTCATAATTTCTGCATCGGATAAAAAAAAATGTTGATATATTTACATTCCATATTTACATTTGGTATTATTAGATGTGGTGATATTCCACATCTAATAATACCAAATACTTCATAATTCTAAAAAATTTTTCCAACTGACGAAGACAATTTATGATTGAAACTTGATCCCGCAGACTATAATTTGATACGCGTCCTGACCTCGTGTAAACAAACAATCGTATTATCCCTCTCGCGGATGAAATACGGTATTCTACTATACAAATGTATAAAATAATTGTTTATTAGCCATTTTTTTTCGTTTTTTCTTAAAATAATGTATGATAAATACTTTTTATTTTATAAGTAGTATTAGTATGTATGAGAATGTTGACTTTGTTGAAAATTTTTTTATTTTAATAAATATTGCTGTAATTTGTATACGTAGCTATCATCCTACCATCTGTATGCCAGATTTAGCACTGATTTTGTCATCGATTGCCAACATCTCCTCTGGTCGAGTAGAACGATCCTGTTCGAGAAGTCAGACGCTTGTACGAATAGAGCTGATACTAACGATTTGATCGTTACTGTATCACAGATAAAAGAGATACTGTCAACTTGGTCAGAGTAGAGCTCCTTGAAATACCAGGCTGACTCGTCAGCCATTTTGCATTCATCTCGGTAGTTTCAAATTCCGTATATGGCGATACGATCATATAAATTTTAACTGGATAATTTTCAAAAGTCAATTATTTTTATTCATATATCTTTAAATCATCCTGCTGTTAAATTTATTCATCAACAATTACACGAAATAAGATTTAAATTAAAGCAACAAATTAAAATATTTGAATTAAATAGATTATTAAGAAAAAAAAATACGCTAATATTCGATGTTATTGAACTATATTTTAAGTGTATAGTGATGGTATACTTATCGCTATTCTGTTGATTTATGTTTCATATTTATATACTATAGATTTATTTTATTACTGAAAAGTAAAACTGACTTAATTTAACTTATAAAAAACGCTTTATTAAATACAGATAGATATTGTAATCAAAACCAATTTTATTTGAAACCATAAAAGAGTATTTTAATAGAGAAACGAAAATTATACAGTACTATTAATTCAGTCTCACTTTTTTATTAGCAGATGCTGAACTATAAGAGGAATTTTCAATCCTCCTTTTCTTTTCGTGATTTTTCATTCCAATTGCTCTTATTATTAGATAATGGCAGATAACCTTCTTTTTTATTCCACAGCAATCTGGAAAACTAATATTTGCACTTGCACATAAAATGTCATTTATAAAATTTTCATTTATTGTCAGTACACCAGTTAATAATTTATTCTTATTATATATGAACTTTTCTTCACACTTAAGGCACAATCTATAAACATCTGCTGATGGTATTTTGAGGCCACCCATATTACAATACTCTAAAAGTAATTTACAGTTTGCAGGAACTGGCATTGCTGTTTCACTAGATTCTTGCAAAACATTTGTGCATAAATTGCATATATTCTTTTTCAGCAAACCATTTACAGTAAATAATTTCGAAATTCTAATGAATTTAGATGTGGTTTTACATTCCGAATCGAATGCAACCATTTCCGTTGACCTATGATCTACCTTTACGAAACTATGCGATTTTTTTTTCATTTTCACTGTTTTTATCAGTCCTGAATCTGAAAATTTTGTTTTCTCAATTTTATTTATAAATTTTAGTTGAGGTCATCACAATAATCCTAAATTATATATCTCTGATACCATAAATACTAAATGTAATAAAATATATATGTAATAAGCAAGTTTTCAACGAAATGCCTCCGTTTTCTTTCAAATACGAATTCCGAAAAGCATGCTAGGTAATTTGCTCTCCTACCGGAAATTTATCAAGTGTGATAAAAGCAGTGAAAATGAAAAAAATCGCATAATTTCGTAAAGGTAGGTCATAGGTTAACGGAAATGGTTGCATTAGTTTCAGAATGTAAAACCACATCAAAATTCATTAAAATTTCGAAATTATCTACTAAAATTATTTGAAAAATTGGACATAGGCCCCAAGTTTGGGGCCCTGTATCTCGATAACAGGGCCTCAGCGGTAAAAGATAATTACATTTTTGGATTCAGCACCTCCCGAATTAGGAGTGCATTATAAAGGGGGCAAATTTTCGATTCCGGAAATATGATATCCGTAAACAACACCATGAACTGCCCGAGCAACGCCGTGCACGGGTATGCTAGTATGTGATAAAGCTATCCTCATTTCTTAATTAATATTCCTAAATCGTAGCCTTTTTTTACTTTTTATATTCATTAGTTAATGTTGAAAAGCCTAGCTCACACAAATATAATGTCGAAAACTACCAAAATCTTAAGTGCTTTTGTAGATAAACCTGCTTAATAGTTTATTCGAAAATGCAAGTTATATCTTATCTACATTATGAAATGCGTACTGCGCAGTATGCTAAGCTCATTCAAATAGGCTCGCTTTCATAATTTCGCGGAATACTTGTAAGACATTCCCGGAACATCAGTGTTTCGGGGAACACCGGTTAAGAACCACTGTTATAGATCAATTAATCACATGTTTATTACAGCTTTATTCTGATAGTTATATATTGCTTTTCAAATGTAAAATGAAATACCAATATGCCCAAAAACTATAAAATTTTACAGATAACGTTTATATCATTCCAGTTAAACAGTTTCAAATTAAAGCGTACATATAGTGCCTCATATAGATTAAAAGTCAAAGATATAAGAAGAATGAGAGAACGGCGTCGAATTATCTTATCCAACGACTCATCTTGCTATACTTCCCAAAATCCAACCTCTGGGTCCACGTCCTGGGAAATGGAAACGCCTTTTAATAATTTATTAATTTGCGGCGAAAGAGGCTATGCTAACTTTTAGTATTTTTAATCTTATATTTTGAATCGTAACCAGCAGATGTCAAAATGTGATGCCATCTGTATAACCTCGTACTAAAGCAGTATAAATAGGCATATTCATTTTATAAATTTCTGCAGTGGTTCATTCACATTGATTAAAATTCAACAACTGTTACTACTATTATATCTTTAACAAAAAGAAATATCTTTATCACTCGTGAAAATAAAAAAAATTAAAAGATGAATTCATTGTAAAATCGCTTTTTTATGATATTTATTTTTCAAATAATTGAAAATAATGTTTTGCAACTACTATACAATGCCTGTTGGACGTAACAGCCAAATCCTGCTACTGTTAAGCTTTGATTTAAATGGAGTTACCACGTCGATATATAGGTTGATGATCAAAAATCCGGCAATCAATATTCCGGTTCCATCAGTTTTTCGGCATGAATGTCAGAGCACATTTTTTAATTTACCACGTTGGCGCACAATTGTTTTCTCGAGGCGCCTTTTACGTTTTGGCTGGCCTGTACTCCATATTCAGATGTTTGGTCATACAATCAGGTTGCCAGATTGGCTTTTTTTTACACCAAATGAACTCTTTTTGGCTTTTTTTATTCATGGTTGGCGTTAGAAATTTCTTTTAACATTTTGGCGTTTTTTCTGGCTTTTTTGCATATTGGCATTATTTAAAATCTTTTAATTTTTTTTGAGGGTACAGTAACGAATTAAAATTCTGTAGAACTATTTTATTTCGTTGAATTAAAATTCTGAGGAACTACAGTCTTTTATGTAGTTATTGAACATTAAAGTTTCATTTGGTTTTCATTTAGTGTTTAATTTTATTTTTTTAAAGCACTGTACAAGTAGTCCTTTTCTGTTAAATATATACTGCATATATATATATACAGTCAAACCTCTTTAAGCCGCCACCATTGGTTCGAAGGTCCTCTCTGGCGGTAAAAGAGGGTGGCAGTTTATGGAAGGTTTATGGTAACATGTGAGAAAACATGTATAGACTAGAATGACATTGTTTCATTTAATTAAAAGTGATCAGAAGTAAATTGCTGAGTAGCAGAAGGATTTTTATTTTTATATTCACAAATTAAAATCTTTTCATGAACATCTAATATCGTTTTTGACATTTTTCCGAGTAAGAAACA
>AYEL01077072.1:0-27225 GCA_000484575.1 Olivierus martensii
TTCTTTATAGCTGTAGACTTGATATCATCCTTGTTTCTTTTAGCATTTATTGTAGGGGTAAATAAGAAGAGAAAAAATATCCATATGCCATATCTGCTCTAGAGATCCCGGCGCCCCGATGCAGCTTCCTTGTAACATCTACTCAATACCTTTACAATATTGAGAAAATAATAATTTTGGTTCCTCCTTCCTAAGGTGCCCCGATACGGTGCATCGTTTGCTTACCGGGTTTAAGCTGGCCTTGTCCACATGTATTTCAGGCAAACGCGGACAGTTACTGATGAGCAGTGAATAGGTACCCTCGGATAAAAACGAAGTGCTTTAAGAGAGCTACCTGGAGAGTAAATATAATTCTGGTTACATGTAGTAGGCTACATCTCGAAACCGCGATAATTCAAATTTGGAGCGCAATAATTCGAATTTTGGTATCAAATCGAAAATCGCGATAATCGAGGTATTCATGTGTATATATATATACACATGAATACCGGATTATATTCCGGATTATATATATATAATATATATTATAAATTCCGGATTATATATATATATTATATATAATCCGGAATATTCGAAAATCCGGCAATCCCCAGGTTCCGAGGTTGCCGGATTTTTGATTATCAATCTGTGTTTTAAAATTGCTATCGCTCTTGGACTTTATTGATTTCCGACTTTATCGATCCTTTTCGACGAAAATCTGCTTAATAAAATGGACCCGAAATTTTTTCGAATTATATTATTATTATTATAACATTGAGGAATCGAATACCGTACTGTACCATCAATAATTAGATTAAAGTACTTTTATCCTAATTATATTAACTAAATGAAGAGCAATAATCAATAAGCAAGAATTTAAAATGATAAATCATGAATGTCTTAGCTCTCAAAACTATATTCTGAAATTTTTTCTAATATTTTTTACAAACTATTTGAATTTAGATAATTTTTTTTTATGATGACATGGAGAATCATCGTATTGCTGATTAACTCATCACTTGAACAAGCTAATAATGAATACGATGCCGTACAGAATATGTAGATCTATTGGGGATTGGATATGAACGTGATGTAAACAATGAATCACCACCTACTCAAGCAACCATATTGCACCTTTTCAAGAAAAATGACAAGTCAAAAGCATGATTTTTCAGGAACACAAAAACAGATTTAATCCTTCATATTAGCAGTTCAGATTACCAACATACTTATTATTCAGGAAAACTGATGCTAAAATTTTTAATTTGCATTATAAAAACATCATGTAATTTTGTATATCGCATTGAATTGTTATCACTTTAGAAAGTGATAACAATTCAATCTATCTGAATGCATGACTATAAATAGATTCACCTGATCAGTGATGTAGTAGGGCAAGAATGTCGTTCCGGTACTTTTTTCCACGACCGGTATGCATACCGGTACCTTTACATCTGTTATATCATCTTTGAGCTAAATTGAATGTTTGCATATAATTTAATTTGAAGTTATGAACTTTAGTTGTTTTTCACGTTTTATCTCATTTTTAATGAAAATCTTCAATCAGCAATACAATATACCAAGGATGCAACACGCACACAGGGACTTATTAAACTGTGTGTTGTATGTATCTCTATGGCGTAATTATTATTAAACTCTGTGTCTGTGTCATTCTAATGAACTCCACGTAGTTCATTAGAATGCGAAGCACGGTTTTAGTTGTATGAATTTAATAATAAATGACATAAGATTTCGATTATTAATTGAAGACGTTTCCAATTTAATGTTCATAAAATTACATTGGCTTTTTCTCTTAGAAGAATGGAAACCGGAAGCATGCATCAAAAATTATCTAAGAAGTCATCATTTAGCTCCGTAGCCGAACTTAAAATTTTTGACAACCTGCAAAATATTATTTGGATCTCTACCACAAAAAAATTTATCTAGATATTTTAATTAGAAAATAACAAAAATGATGCAATTTTATTTTAAAAAACAATTGAAAATTATCGAAAGAAAATATATTTAAAATATCTTCTCCTGGATTTTAAATTTGCAAAATCTCTAATGTCTAATCAAATCTTTTATTTTCATATTTTAGGCTATTGTTCCTACTGCCTCACTGCTCTGATTCAATGAATGTTTCACTCTTCATGGTGCATTTAATTTTTATTGTTAATTTTGTTGTTAATTTAAAAGAAGGGTAAAGAAAGCACAGAAGATTTAGTACCACTATAATTCTGGGCTTTTGCGGGGTTCGGCGCATTGTAGTTCCACACTGCTTCAGCTGTCGACCAACAAACGAATTATCAAAACCGAAGAAAAAAATATCAGATCCAGTTTGGAATTTTATGTAAATGTTCACTTAAATAATATCAAAAGATTGTATGTATACTTATATAATAAAGAAATGTTATAAAAAAAAGATTCTATAAAATATTTTTATCTATCCCATTACGTCGCGTTCCGTGAGGGTAGGCAGAGAGGACTGAATGTCACATAACTCGATCTTGGCATGCATGCTTCCGTCACATTCATACAATTCCTCATACGATTTCTTCTATCTATTCGACAACAATTTTTTGTTGAGAATAGCGTTACGGTACTTTTTTTTTCAGCACTACTCACCACTGCATAAGCTAGGTGCTGGATGTAATTGTGAGAATAATGAAGAATATAATATGAAACAAATTATTAAGCATCATGATTATATTGAAAAATACATAAATATTGTATTTTTCGTCAGGGCCGTAACTAGGCGTGGCGAAAGCGGCATTCGCTACGGGTGCAGCTTGATTAGGGCGAAAATTTTTTAAGTGACTTCCGTTATATGACTTTTTTCGATAAACGTTCGCAGACATAGCGTTATGTTTTTCTTTCATTTTATTTTTTAGAAAAATGACTTATTCGATAAACGTTTGCAGACATAGCATTATGTTTTTCTTTCATTTTATTTCTTAGAAGAGAGTAATTCATGGGTAAGAGCGACCAAGTTGTATCCTAAACAAAGGCGTCATTTTTATTGATAAAGTTTACAATGACTCATTGGGTTTCTGCTTCTTCAGTGAAAATTCATGGAAAGGCCTAAAGAAAAGTAATAAAAAAGGATTTGTACAAATATATTTGCTCATTCAAACAAATATCTTACAGCAGATTCAAAATCAATGGAGATAATTCAGTTTCAGCATTGTTACCTTTAAATGAAAAAATGGGGGGGGCGCAAGTTTGACCCTTGCCACAAGTGCTGCGTACCCTAATTACGGCTCTGATTTTCGTCAAGAATCCGAAAATATTGATTTGATCACTATAAAATATCAAATATAAAAACCGAGGCAACTTTTTAATTCTAAAAGATTATGGTTATATTTTTATTGGTTAAAAAGAAAACTAGTTATATAAAAAGGAGGAATTCATGTCTACGATCTTCATCTGATCTGATAAGTAAAGCGTTTGATAATGCAATTTTTATTATATTAATAATAAAAATGAACAAAAGATAAAATATAAATTGTATTTTATTCACGCGATCTTTGGAATATGTATTAAACGAATTTTGATCCTATATTTTAAAATATAACCATACCAATATATGTAAAATAAACCATTATTTGAAATAATGCAATATATTTGTAGTGAATTAAATTTTCACCTTAGGCTTTTAATAATTGTGAATGTACAGTCTAGTCCATAAAGTTTTGCCTACTCCTCGTAGGAGCTGTGCTTGCCGGAAGTTGATCGGTTGCACAATCAGGTACTTGTACTGAGAATCAAGGTAGATCAGAATGGACCTGTCCCTTCTGAATGAAAATAGGGTGGCAGGTATACGCGTGGGATGTGCTCGTCACGTGCTTTCTCCTGACAAGAATAAGTGATAGCTGCTCACAGCAGCATCGTTAACTTAAAGCCTAAATTAATGAATAACCGATAGCGGCTGACAGCAGTATCGCTAAAGCCTCTGTCTACCATTCCGAATAGCCGAGTTCGAATCCGAGCTGGAATGATTATTTTTTTTGAGTTTTCTTTTCGGGTTTTCAATTTCGTTTAAATTTTAAACATTGTGTAATGGACACCATAAAAAGATTAAAATTTTTTTCAGCCAAATAATGCAGTTTGAATCTGTTTGAGGGTTAAAAACTATACATGTTAACTTTGTGTCGTCGTTTTATTCTATACTTTAGTTTTTAATAAAGTATTTAATAATTTGTATCGAATGAGAATACTTTTATAAATAAATATATAAAATGATGTATTAAAGATTACCAAAATCATCAAAACCATTAAAACCAGATATATTTTTAGGAAGATCGATTTCCATGCAGACCATTCCATTAGGACATTTATATCCAGTGTTTGAAGACATTGAACAGTAAGTATCAGGTATTGCCAATGAGTCTAGTGTTACATTCCTACAAAAATAATAAAATTTTTTATATACATATATTACATTTATGATAAAACAAGGTCAAGCATTAAATAAGAAAAATAATTTTTTTTATAATCTTATAATAATATTCTGTTATTAATATCTGAGTATATTCATTTCCTTTTACTTTAGTTTTTGTTTCTTTTCTTGTATTTTTGTTTTACATATGCAATATCTTAATTCCAATGAATGAACAATATTCCATTTTTTATAGAATCACCTTAATTCAAAATTAAAAGGATCAAAGTTGCTTTGAATTTCTAAAATCTCTGATTATATGGAATTTTCCAACAAAGACAATTTGAAATTTACAATTTTATTAATAATAAAATATTATACATCCAAATCTATAGCATTTACAATAGAAGTAGACACAAAAAAGATACTTTTTATATATCAATCATTATAACTGGTGCGGTAGCACCAATTATAATATAATTCAGGTGTGCCGAGTGCCAAATGTACATTTTTATTTTTTCTTCTTATGCCTTTAATATTGATCTTAGAGCATTGAAATTTGGCCTGCGTATTCTTTTTGGCTTCCGGTACGACATCCGCTCAACATTTCCTTCGTCAGCTTTTTACAGTTACTTCAATCCGTCTTAGAAAATCGTTAAAATTCTCGATGGGAAACTTTTCTCGGTAATTGTCCAATTGTCTTGTGCTAGATACATTTTGATAGCCCATTAGGGAAACGTCATGGTCGATTTACTCAATTTATTCTGCGACAAAATACAGACCCTATATGGCCTGCGCAGTCGCATGTGTCACATTTCTGTGTGCCGCGCCATCGCATTCAATCTGTTTTTGGTTTACCTACGTTTTCCTGTAATTTAATAAACATTTATTTTATACATAACATTCTTTTCGTATGAGTTTTCTCGCATAGGTTTTTTATTTGAATACCTCTTTTAATTGAATACATCTTTTAATATTATAACTGGCATGACAGTGCCAGCGAGTGCTAAATGTATATTTTCGCTTTTTCTTCTTATGCCTTTATTATTAATCTTACAGCACACTACTAAAAAATAAAATAATTTCAGGCTCACTTGGGCAGAGAAAAAGCAATCCGTAAAAATCAAAAATATTTTTGACTTTTACGGATTGCTTTTTCCCCTGCCCAAGTGAGCTGAAATTATTTTATTTTTTAGTAGTGTGTTGAAAATATGGAGCAGCGTAGTAAAGAGGTTGCGTTAATCCTACAGCATTGAAATTTTGCAGGTGTGTTCTCTTCGGCTTCCGGTATGAGATCTGCTTGACATTTCCACTGTCAGCTTTTTACACTTACTTCACTCCATCTTAGAAAATTGTTAAATTTCTCGATGATGAAGTTTTCTCAGTAATTGTCCGATTGCACTATGCTGGATATATTTCTATAGCCCATAAGGGAGACGTCATGGTAGATTTACTCATTTTATCCGGCAACGAAACATAGGCCCTCTATGGCCCGTGCGATCTGCTGCGCGATCGCACGAGTCACATTTCTGTGCCCCATGTCATCGCATCCATTCTTTTTATGGTTTTACATACATTTCCCTGAAATTTGTTAACCATTTATTTTATACACAGAATTATTGATCTACATGCTTATTTTTCCTTGTTATATTAACACTGATATTTACATTCTCATAAAGCTCAGGATATAGAAAGTACCGCATTCGTTTTCCCCGGCTGTTGCCGCTATTTACGGCCCATTGGATAGTGATACAGTCACGTGACTCATTCCTCCCTTTTCGTCCTAAACCATGCGAACCTCCAATGCTAAATACAGCAAATCGTACTTTATAGTGTAATGAAAACAGATAGTTTTGCACTATATAAATAAATTTTATTATTATTATCTATTTTTAATCAATTTTACTTGTTGATATATTAAAGAAACTGGCTTTATTTTATTAAATTTTTTAAAATAACTAAAATACAAAATTCTACATTAACAGGTATTTTGACTAAAATTAATTCATATAATAAAAATAAATTATAGTCAAGATGAAATCAGAATTATATATACTCAAAGGATAGTAGTTACCACCTATGGTTGGTAATTAATAAAATTTTTTAATAGTTATTTGTTTTTTCTGTTTTATTAAATAACTTTTATCAATTAAGAAGAAAAATTTGATTTTAATTATGGATTTAAATTTATATTTTGAGAACAGGAAAAATATTTTTAAAATAAAACTACTCAAGAGCCCTTTAGCAGTCAAAAGATTTTTTATTCAGAAGCACTTTTGATGCTCTCGGCATCTTCCTCAGCTGTTACAATCTGATTGTAACAGCTGAGGAAGATGCCGAGAGTGCTTCTGAATAAAAAATCTTTTGTCTGCTAAAGTGCTCTTGAATAGTTTTACTTGTACTTTGTGTTTGGTGCAGTCTAACTGAATGTTTATTTATTTAAAATATTTGATTAAATAATTTTAATAAAGAAAATTGTATATCAAAAGAAATTAATAAAATATATTGTTTTGCATCGATAAAACATGTTAAATCTAAAATAAAATATTTTTTTTAAGTTAACAAAAACAAATAATATAAAATATAACTCAATATAAATATATATTATTATAAAATAGGCTCTTCTTCTTAATGCAAAAATTCAGATATAGATTATCGTATGTGATAATATAATTATGTAAAATTCATCACAATTTAATAAATATATGGGAATAAACTTTCAATTGATGGCATATATTTTACTTAGAAAAAAATAGCTTTAGAAAGTTTCACATTGCTATTTGTTCCATCATAGACTACACATTTTGTCCAACTAGGAGGTAGCTTTATAATACATATTTCGAATTTTGTGTTAGTGATTTTTCAAGAATTTTAACTTTCTGTTTTAAATCAATTCAATCTTTGAATAAAACAATACAGGAAATAATAGTAATTTGGCTTTTTATATATTGAATTTGCATATTTCAAAATATTTTATTTCAAATTCTTTACTTAAAATATTTTGCATAAGATAAAAAAAATAATTTCAGAAATTAAGAATTTTCTTTGTAAATCAAAATTCATTATATTTCTCTACTCCTGAGTGTTTTTATTTTCCTTTGTTTCTTACAAAAAAAGTGTGCTTATGATTAAATCAAAGCATTAGGACGATTTGAATTATAATACCCATTGATTTCCATTTCATTTTGCTTTGCCAACCATACCAAAAGCAAAGCAATCACGTTTTAACGCATACATTCAATTGCCACTGAAATCCAGAAGGACAAACATGGCGGTGACGCTAGTTTGCAGTACTTTCTATATACAGAGCTATATCTTCTCATTGGGCGCGGTGCCATCTGTCCACAGGATTAATGTTTTTATTTGTTGAGATTTCTTTGCATTGCGTCATATATCTACTGGATATATAATTATTATTATTTATGTGAATATATAATTATTATTATCAATATATAATTTTCCTTCGACACTGTTTGAATTGTGCCTTCAGTTTAATTATTATAACCTGTTTATTATTCAACTCTCGAATATATTTTTCTTTATTTCCTTTAGTCAGTTCTTAATAAAAATCTGCCTTTTTTACCATCATTATTTTATTGTACATATATTTGGATATTGGATATTGTATATACGTATTATTCTTGCTCATATTGTTTTCATTTAAAATTAATTGCATGTATACTGTCAATATATAATACTGTATTTCAATATACATATGCAATGATTTGATTGTGTATATATATATATGCATCGATATATCGATGATATATATATCAGAACTGATCAAACTTCATGTCACTACAAGCCACATAGAAGAATCTCAAATACTCAAGAGCAGCATTTTCTTTCTGGAGATGAGAACAACAACAATTTTTCAGATAATCTTAATATTGATTTCAAAAATTGTTTATTTCAGATCAATTTATTTTGTATAGATACTTACTACTTTTTTATAATAGACAAAAAATAATAAATATGTAATTTGTTTAACTTAAATAAAAAATAGTTGCTTCGTATTTACTATTGACTTTCATGGCATGGAGCCACACTGAAGGCACAAAAGAGCCTTATGTGGCTTGCCAGCCGCAGTTTGGCCACCCTTGATATATACGGTTGTAAATCTTTTTCTTCGCAATTTTTTATTTTGTTTTAAAGAAACTTTTAGCCGCTATTTTAATTCGGCCGATATGGCACCCTCTGGTGTCAGACGATCGAAATTTGGCTGTTAGGATATCTTTGGCTTAATCTGTGTTTAGAAACGTGTCGAAATCGGCATATAGTTAAAATATGCCGATGTTATTAGAAATTTCTGCTCGTCGGCTACCCTCTTTCTGTCCGGAGGGTTCTCCGTACAGAGTGGGGTTTCGGCCGCATGTAACCCATTTGGACTTTCCTCCGTTACGTTTCCGGATAATCCGCAGACTGCCAATTCTGGCAGACTTGCTTCTGTGAGGCACCTTTTTCCCATTTGATTTATTTCTGTTTTTCCCGTTGTCGTGTCATGTACAGATTTCCCCCTTTTTGTTACTGTCGCCATAATACTTCGCACTTTCATTTCGTCTCAGCCTTAATTCCAGCCTCAGTCTTTTTCCCCTGCTTCTACTAGTTACCTATTCCTTTAGTTATATATGCAAATTCCACCTTGATATTTTCGTTTTTATTTGCTGCACTTCTAATATGATTTATTTGTCTAGGCACCTTATATACCGTTTATTGCTCCTGATTCCTATTAGCCACTTTCTATGGTCCTACTGTGGTTCCTATATGCCTCATTACATTTTTCGCACCATATATTATTTATGCATTTTGAAGGCGAATTGTTATTCTTCTACTATTACCTGTAGCTATAGGTGATTTTCCTGTGACAAGGTATTTTCCATTGTCATTTCAACTGATCGTTTTCTACTTGATATCATCTCGTCATTCCTGTAAGTATACTTTCTATTTTACATATCGTTATTTCACCGCTATTTCATAGGGTTATTACTGCTTATTTTAAAAGCGTTGAACGGACCCGATTCAGATGTTGTATTGCATCCGGCACTACGCCACCTGAATCAAGTCTGTTCTGGGATTCACTCGGCTGGGAGCTGGAATTCGCTCGGCATTTACATATAACCATACTTTAATGCTTGGTCCAATAATGCATTCTGTTAGGTCTTTTCCATGCCGCTAGTTTATTCCTTTAAGCTGGCGCTATGAAAAAATCGGAAGACTAGTAAAAAATGCTCCTCTGGAGCACGAAATAGGAGAATATGATTTTCGACCACCAAAATGTTGAGGACAAGGCAACCTATGACAATGTTCAGTGGCTAACATCGACCGTCAACGTACAGCCATTTTAGATTTGCCCCGCCCCAATGAACTCGTGGGCAGGCTGACAACTTAAGCAAATGAGGCACAGAATATGATTGGGTCGACAAAACGTCCAGCCTGCCCACGAGTTCATTGGGGCAGGGCAAATCTAAAATGGCCACACGTCGACGGTCGATGTCGGTCACTGAACATTGTCGTAGGTTGCCTTTTCCTCAACATTTTGGTGGTCGACAATCATATTCTCCTATTTCGTGCTCCAGAGGAGCATTTTTTACTAGTTGTGTATTGACTTGCATGTATATGAACTGCATTGACCAATCACAGAATTTACAGACTCATCATTGTGAGTATGAGTGGTTGCAAGTTGATGATGATGTAAGTCAAAGACTACTTGTACTATTTATATTCGAAACTGTTTCATATGTTCAAAACTTTGTAATATTTCTTAAAATGTAAAATATATTATAAATAATATATTACAAAGCAATCTCATATTATAATTTACTAAATTATGCATGTATCTTACTGAAATTATTATTTATATGTTTTAATAAAAATAAATGGGAGGGATGATGGCACCCTTCTCACAGCCTTTCATGTATCATGGAAACACGGAACCTAATGCTGTCACCTGGATTTTACAGCATAGAATGGAAAAGAAACTTTGTATATGCCAGCTTGATCAATGCCTGGGTTAATAGGCTTTGTATGGAAAGCTTAGATAGAGAGCAGTCTATAATAAATAAGCTACAGTCCATCCATACTTTAATGATCCCAAGGATGAATTTCTCAGTAAAGCATCTATCTTCTTTTCATCCATGCCTTATAGGTTTGCCAATTTAGTATATAGTAAAACTCTGCTTAAGGCTGGCCGCAAACTAGTCGACCAATTCGGCGACGACACGACGCAAAAACTTACTCGACTGGTTGCTAACTTGTTGTGAAAGAATTTATACTATGTTGCTTGTTGACGACATGTTTACAAAGAGGTAACGAAATGGAATATTAAAGCATGCGATTTTCTAAAGGTTATAATTGGCTTTAATTGCTTTAATTATCTTAATAGACATATATATATATATATAAACTTTTTAATTTATATATTGAAACTAACCTCTATGGAAATCAATAAGAGGGATTCATGCTTGACGTTCCATCGATCTCTACTTGTTAATTCCTTTGAATCATTGAGCATTGAAATATCCATGGCATCCATTACTTCGATTTTCCCACGCACACTTGTTCTGAACTGCGCATGTCTGTCGCCCGAAATATCCAACTTGCTAGATACGGCTTTTTTCGCCGGCCACAAAAGTCTGCTGCAGTCTTTTCTTTTTTCTTTTGTATGGTAAGCTTGGTGGCTAAATTTTGACTGCCCCTTTCCACTCAAATAGAGTACTAAGGAAGCCGTTATGGGCAAAAAAAAAAGTGCAAAAATATAGAAGCAGCAAAGAACTGTTCCAACTCAATCTACATGATGATGCGTGTGAGTACCTAACCCAGTATAAAGGAGTAATAATAACCTATTCTATGTAGGTAGAAGCTTAGAACTATGTAAGTAGATATTAAGTACTATGTTATTAGAAACCTAGAACTGTGTTAGTAGTATACTAGAACTATGTTAAGAGGAAGCTTATCTTAAGTTAGTAAAAGATTTATAACTATGTTAATACTTAAAACTAATATTTTTTTTCCTTCTTTTTTTTTATATTTTTTATTTTTTTTCCTTTTTATTTTTATTTTATTTTTTTTGTATTTTGTTGTTATTATTATTTCCTTTTTTATTTAATTAGGTAAAATGTTAGTGTGTTAGTAACTTAGGACTAGACTTATATCTACAATCAGCATACCACAGTCACTCAACTTAAGAAATTACAGGATAGAAGTTAGTAATATTCACCAGACCTAACCAAAATATTCTGATATCTCCACTCACGCAGGAAAGAAGGGATGGGAATAGACATACCACCAATGCACCTCAGCCATCGAGAAAAACCAATGGAAGTTCATCACTGGAGAAAAACCAACAGCTGAAGTGTACCGGAGGAGGCAGTTTGCCTGGAAATAAGAATCCATTCACAAACACATTCACTCTGTACCATTGGCATTATATCTGATGAAATTGGAAATCTGAACCGAAATAAATTGATCGGAAACAATAGAAACAGAGGTAATCAATTGGAAACATGCTAAAATCAAAAAAAACAGAAAACTACTGAAAAATCAAAAGTACAAGAAATAGTAATGAGAAACACCAGGAAACAGCTGGAAATACAAATAAACGAAAGTACTAATGCAAATTAAATCAAATAATTCAAGGAAGCAATGGGAAACACTAAGAAACACCACAGAAGCAATCAATTAACCCAAGATTATTCAAACCAATTGAAGAAACAGGTGGATACACTTAGGCCAGTGCTGTTGTTTTGGATATATACCATGGTTGTGAGATCCATTCTTACTTACACTGCCATTGTTTGGTGGCAAAGGATTTTACTTAAGATTTGCAGGACTGAACTTGGAAAGATTCAAAGGTTGGCCTGTTTGAGCATCACTGGGGCTATGAAGACTGCTCCTACTGCTGCTCTTGAAGTCCTCTTGGGCATTCCTCCTCTGCATTTGTTTGTTGAGGTGAGTGCCCAGGAGGGCTATTATAGGCTTCACTTTTGAAGACGGATGCACGGGAGGGATATTATAGGCTTCATTCTTCTGGGAGAGGGATTTCTGGACTCACAAGGTGGAGCATTTATCTTTTGAGTGGGACAGGTTACACTGTAACATTCTTGGGATGGTTAAGTATTACATGGTGACCTAGATTTAACTTCTTCCGGCCCTTCACTGTTGTTTTTCCCAGTTTGGAATTTGGGTGCAATATCAAGGGTGGTTTGGTCTGGTATACTGATGGTTCTAAAACCACTACTGGGGTTGGGGCAGGGGTTTACTGCGAGGGGACACAGATGTTTTATTACTATTTCCTTGGGCGATTTGCCACTGTCTTTCAGGCAGAAATTTTTGCTATTTCTGCATGTGTTAGAATTACTCTTGATAGGGGTTATGTTTGTAAACATATCTACATCTTATCTGATAGTCAGGCTGCTCTTAAAGCACTTGTTAGCTTGTTTGGGAATGTCATATTCTCATTGAAGAACTGGCTATCAAGAACAGGATGCAGCTTGTTTGAGTGCCAGGGCACAAGGGGATTGAGAGCAATGAGTTGCTGATGGGCTTGCCAAGGAAGGGCTTCTTGCCCCCTTTTTTGGACCTGAACTTGCCCTGGGCATTGGACCTGATGATTTTGGGCAGGTCTTCAAGGACTGGTTGGTGGCCCAGCATCTCATTTCCTGGAGGTCTATTTCTGTTCTTAGGTAGTCAAAGGCTCTCATTTTGGGTTGCTCTGCTCAACGAACTAAAGAGTTGCTTTCACTGAATAAATATGAAGTTAGGATTGTTACAGGGCTTTCTTACAGGGCACTGTCATCTTAGAAGACATCTTCACTTGATTAGGCTTGTTGATAACCCTATTTGTAGGAGATGTCAGGATGAGGAGGTAACTCCTCTTCACATCTTGTGTGAATGTGTGGCCCTTCCTTGGCTTAGGCGTAATCTTTTAGGGATGTATTTTCTTGTTCCAGAGGATCTTGCTACTATCCAATTGAGGAAAATACTGTCATTTGTTTTAAAGACGGGACTTCTTCTGGGATGATCTGATTGGAGGTGCACAATACTTCATTGCTGGTCGTGGTGCTTGGGCTGTGTAGGCTCCTCCCTCTTATCTACTACTACTACTACTACTACTACGGATTAATAAGCTTTATTAAAATAATAATAATGCACAGCAAATTAGTAAAAATAAATTGTTTAATTATCAAGCAAAGATACAAAAAATAACTGTGAGTTAAACAATAATCCAAATATCAAAAGAATCTTAAATTAATTATACTACTAAACCTCCACTCACACTACAAGAAAATAATTAACTGGTCAATTGACAATCAATTCAACAATATCACTAAGAATAATATTGCTTTCAAATCACACCACTTCAAACTTTGTTGAGGCCAAACATCTTATAGGCAACTTTCATGGTAATTTTGCACTCAAGCTTAGCTATCAGTCTCAAGCTAGCACTCAGCTTCTATTTTTCTACTAATAGAATATTATCGACAAGTGACTCATTCATCTTTATAATTATAATAATTTAACATTATATTTATAATGTTTACAATTTCATCAAAGAGAAATATTCTTTAACTTTACAAGATTTCAGTTTGACAGTTATGCTATTCAGACTGGATATTGTCATGGCACGCATTCTTGAAGGTGAAACATTTCAATCAAAAAATGATGGCATTTTCACCATTGAAAATGAAATGCCACCATTTTTGATTGAGAGATTGAGTCAGAAATGTATGTTTATCCTTAACTAAATAAAATATTCAATAAATAAATATAATAGAAAATAAGTAGAAATAAAAGAAAGATTTGGGTTTGATTCTTCACACACTACAGTTATAGATAACATCGAAATTTAATTATCTTCAGAATACAAGAATGTCAGTTAAAATTTAAAAATCAACTATTCAATCAACAAAAGATACAAACATTATAAAACACAACAAATTAAATAAAGTTAAAATTATAATATTTATAAAGATTAAACTTTGTTGTTATTATAATGTGCTATATTTATAAAATAATTTGTAGTACTTAAAAGCAGTATTACTGATAGTTATTAATTTTTGATTTAGATCATTTTCAATATTCAAAAACAAAAGATATAAAATCAAATAATGAAAAAAACTGCATGATTGATTAATTAATATTAACTAACTTTTCTCTAACAAAATTATTCTTGTTAAACAACTAGAAAACAGACACATTTTATCAGAGTTCAATTATATATTTAAATTTGATTTCTTTTAATAATAATTTGTATTTATTAGAAATTATTTTTTATTATTTACTCACAATGGATTGGTTCCATTTACAACACAATGAGTAGACATTTCTCCAAAAAACTGTACACCAAGTAGACCATATAAAGACATGAAAAACAAGAAGAATAAAGTGACATTATATATTTGTTGACTTGACCGTCTGTAATATATAAATAAATAAAATAATTAAATATATATATAAAAATAAGTTTCTATTAATGAAAATTGTTTTAATTTAATTTATTAAAAAGTAATCTGAATAAGGATATTTTTATTTATTATTTTAACAACTCACTCAGATATCTAGCATTGCTAGATAATATTTAAATGTAATTAATTAATGATATATGAATTATATAGTTTATTCTCAAATCATCATAAAACACACTAGAAAATTGTACATAGCCTCTACATAGCTACATATGCTACTCCTATGTTTTAAAACTTGAGGCCAGTTCCACCAACACCATTTAACATTGCTGCCAGTAAATAATATTGTTAATATAAATAATGATTAATAACAACAGTTTGTTTTACACAACTCTCATTAGTGATTTTATTGACAGCAAATAGCTGAAACTCTGATTACCATTCATATTTCTATTTAAATGCTCATCGGTCAAATTAAAACATGTAATAAGAAATTCTGTTATAGCACCACATGCACAATCTAAGATGGCTATTGTTAGAAGTGAACAAAATCGTCAGCTTAATAATTGAAAAGATCTTACATGGTGCATTTTCCAAGGTTTTTTGTTACATGTGAAATTTATTAAATTAAAGATTATCCTTCCAAGCACATCTTAAAAAGTGAAAAACCTATGATTCACTGTGTAAAAATTCATCTCAAAAGTAATCATATATCTAGGAAAATGAACAGAATTCCTTTGAAAAATTAATTCATATAAAATAAAAATAATATAAATCAGTAAATTAAAAATCTGATATAAAAATGATATTCATACGTACTGTATTAACAACTGATTTTTAATTGATTAATCACTTTGAATTGCAATTATAATTTGATAATTTGATTTGAAAAACAAAAATAAATATAAAATTCACTATTAATTAATTAATAAATTCAAATATCAAATTTATTCTATTTTTGTATCTGTTTTCTGATTATTAGTGTAACTTGAAAGCTATATCAAGCTAAACTACATTTTGTCATTTTTGAATACTCATATCAATTTTAACAATGGTCACAATTACTGTTACATTTTGAATCACTGTCAGGTTTAACAATGATTGGTGGAACAAAATTTCCCTAGCCCTATTCACTGTTACAACTACTTCTATCCACCTTATTTTAACTTTTAAATAAAATAAAAGCACTTACAGCAATATAGGAAAAACTTTAATACAGAAATACATTTGGGTTAGATTATTTGATTTGGAATGACATATGGAACAACATAGAAAAATCAAAAACCTAACCTAAATCATTACTAAAGATACCTATGGACTAACCTTTTAGACAATCAAAAAAGTAATAACAGTATCCATTTCCTAGACATAAAAGTAACAGTTCAAAAATCAAGATACCAGACAGAAATCTATCAAAAACCAACATTCTCATTAGTGTTCATACCGAACTGGTCAGCAGATCTGGTTAGGTTTAAAAAGTAGCTTTTTATACATATTGTCATAGGGTATACTTATACATCTCAGAAAACAAGGACAACCAAGAGGAAATACAAAAAGTGATTAAATATGGACAGATGCAAGGATATAATAAAAGATTTATGTTAAATATAAAAACAAAGTAAAAAAAAGTATTAACATAAACAACAACTCTCAACAAAGACAAACAGCTCAACAATAAGAAATAAATGTGCAAAAAACAAAGAAGCATATTAAAGTACCATATCAGCTATCTAAGTATCCAGTAGTAAAATAAACCCCAAGTTTAAGAAGAAGAAAGAAGATGGCCATCAAAAAACAGCAACCAACTTTAACTTATTTAGAAATTGTAAAGACCCCAAACAAAAAATGAAAATTCAGGAATCTACAGTATATCAGTAGAAAACATGAGCATATGACAAAAAGCCTCATAAATAGGGGTCACCATCCACATCCTAAAAGAAAGACTTCAGGAACATGAAAGAAATATAAGGAGTGGCAACACAACAACAGCATTGGCAATGGAATGCTATACCTCAAACATAACAGTGTAAGATATCGGAGTTTGAATTATACGTAAATTTATCCTCCTCCGTCGGTCAAATATAGGTCAAACAAAAGAGAAACGAAATAAAAAAAAAAAGGAGTTTTGTCAAACAACTCAAATGAAGTATGACGATATTTTAGAAGGTATTTAGTTCAGCTCACAAACTTCGTCCATCATAACAATAAATTGCTGAGAATGTTTATATCGGATGTCCACCAGATAGTCACGAATCGGACACCTGTCTCAAAAAATGTTTGATTAATAAACATCCTTGTTCTCAGCCCGGGAATAAGGGTCAAAAGGTCGCGGATATTTAAGAAAAATGTTCGATTAATAAACATCCTTGTTCTCAGCCCGGGAATAAGGGTCAAAAGGTCGCGGATATTTAAGAACCGATGCACACCCGATCAGGCTTGCTTGCTTGTCCTCCAACGTTTAATCGTTTTCTTGTGTGTGTGTTCACAGCCGACGTATTCGTCCGATTTGAAGACCACTGCACTTTTCTCCATCCATCCATCCAACTTTGTAGCTTATTGCTCCTACGATGATCTACGTTGATTTTAGATCATTGGTCTTATTTTATTTTGTGAGGATCACAAGCCATCTTTCTTCGGAAGAAGATTTTTTTTGTTCCAGTCATCTTCTTCTGTGTGTGTAGCTACAGTTTTATAAAAGAACTAAACACTGTGAAAAGAGAGACTAAAGACTATAAGTTTGTGAATAGAGATCGACAGCCTCTGTTAAATTTATATCTCCTGACTGGTTTCACGGGAGAAACGAAACTTCATAAAACAGGTATTTCTCCTCTCCGTATATGAATTTAATTCATTTGTATAATGATGGAAATCTCTCATAATAAAGAAAATTGTTCATGTTGAATGTCGTCTCTGTTTTATCTGCTGAACCTCATTACTCATCCTTACGCGCGTCTCTCACCGCTCTTTAGGCCAACGCCTGTCAACATCGTCCTCAGGCCAGCAGGCCGTGCGGGCCTCACAATAGTGGACTGGGGAGGAACAATACACAATTGCCATATATGAAACAAGGATAAATTTTAGAAGTGCTAGAAATAGTTAAGAAGAAAAAGCATGAAAATATTCTATATGAAAGAACATCTGAAAACTTATTAACACCATGGCAGTACATAATAGATGAAATGTATTAAAAATCAGAAAAAGTGAAAGCAGTACTATTTTAATAATAAAGCATAATATAATCGCATACAGAAATATAATTACATATGTAAAAATTAATAAATCTATTTTACTACAAATAACTTAATCATAAAAGTTACAATGTGTCATGTATGGTAAAGATGCACACTAATTATAATAGTTATAATTAGGTGTTTAATGTTTTTTCATATTATTATTATAAAATGATTAATTAGTAATATTTTATAATTACAGTAAGATCCCGTTTAATGCTGTTTTGATATAACGTGGCTTTTTTCAAATTCTATATTTTTATTGATTCACTTTGGTGTGGTTTTTCAAATGGTTATTCTTACATAGATCCGAAATTGCAGGAATTTGTTGCATTGATACTCCTATGCCATCTCATAGTGCATTTGATATCAGTGCAGTTCCGTACATATGAAATTCTGCTGTGGTCAGAGTTCATATTTATGATCAGTCATCATTATTATTTTACAGTAATAAAAATAACAATTATCCCATTTTAGTTGTTTTAATCTGAATGCCTGCCACTTCAAACTATAATTCCTTGAAGTTAGAACATTATTTCCTTTATCAATATTTTTCATTGTTTATAGCTTATTGCAATCTGATTACTGCTTTTTGTTCTTAAAACTCAGCGTTTACATTCAAGTTAGAACGTTTTTCTTTCGTCAATATTTTTTCGTTGTTTATAGTTTGCTACAATCTGATAACTACTTTTTGTTCTTAAAACTTTTTATTTTTTAATTTTAAGAATTTTTTCATGAATGATTTATGAATACAAATCGATATTAGCAATTTAAAATGTCTATAATTAATGTAATACAATAGTAATAATACATGTTACAAAATAAAATTTAAAAAATGCTATGTATATATTTTTTATTAACTGTCCTGTTTCACCTCATTATTTACATGTTAAAATAACCTTGTTTAACACTGTTTCATTTAGCACTTTGTTTCCTTGGAACATATCCCCCATGTTAAACAGGGTCTTACTGTATTCATAATGAAAAATTTTAATTTTCAACTGTATTTAAACCACAACATTTATTATTTTATGTTCCTTTGTAATTTGAAAGTTCTAAACAGAATCGAACCTGATGATGGCATACTGCACTGAAAATGTTTACTTCATTTCTGTATTAAAGTTTATCCTATACTGCTGTAAGTGCTTTTATTTTATTTAGAAGTTAAAATAAAATGGATAGCAGTAGTTAAAGTAAAGCAAATATATATTAATTTTATTAATTTGAAAATTTACACTACTGTAATTAATTTAATTTAATAATAATTAATTATACTATTAATCATACATTCAAACACTTTTTATTTAACACTTTTTAAGTGTTAAATAAAAAGTTTATCATTATCCTCAACTGCAATAAGTATTTGAATGTATGATTAATAACATAGTTAAAGAGTTAAAGCAGGTAATTAGAGTATGTATAATAATTAATATTTTAATTTATATAAATCATTTAAAAATTTAGATTATTAAAAAATATTACTTACTTAAATATTTGGTTAATTCTAGATTTAGGCATAGAAAATTTTAAAAATACTCTTATGAAGCGAATCATGATAAGAGGTCGAGGAGCACGTAAGATGGATAAATAAGAAAATTTTGGCACTACTTGGGTAATTTCAAATACCTAAATATAAGATAATTTTTATAATAACAATATTACATTAAATATCATTTTGAAAAAAGAGAGTGATCCAAAAAAAAGATAAATAAAATAAGTTAAACTACATGTATCAGCACAAATAATTTGTCTATTGATTATTCCACTCATGTAGAAAAACTATATTTCTGAACTTTACTTTAAAATCACATTTTTTTAAATATATCATTTAATTAAGCAATATGAATGATATGTAAAAAGTATACAGAAAATATTCAGTTTTGATCAAAAAATTAACAATATAAATTTTAAAAAGATTTAAAACAATATTAACTCATAAGTCAAACATACTAATTCCAAAAAAACAGCACTACACGCAGTATAGTTACAACTTTTCCTTTATTAAGATGGTGGGAATGTGATGGTGTGGAGGTGTATGAGTTCTTCAGGAATAGGTAATTTTAAATTTATTGATGTTACAATAGATAAATATATGTACTTAAACATCTTGAAAGAAAATATATTTGATAATGCTGACAAATTGTCCCTTGGAAGATCATTTATCTTCCAACAAGATAATGATCCAAAACACACTGCAAGGATTGTTAAGGAATGGTTGTTGTATAAGATGCCTCATCAACTTAACACACCTCCACAGTCTCCTAATTTAAATCATATAGAGTATCTATGGGAAGAAATGGGTCATCAATTGAAAAATTATGATACACGGAACAAAGAAAAGCTAAAAGCTGCAATAATGTATGTTTGGAATAAAATTACACCAGAAACAACTAGAAAACTTGTTAGGATAATGCCAGAACGATAAAAAAAGAAGTCATAAGAGCAAAAGGAGGCCCAACTAATCATTAGATGAATAACACTAATATACTAAAACATACTTTAAATTGCTGTACGGAAACTTTTTTGCCTAATACAGTGAAACCCCGCTCGTGCGTTCCCGTATCGTACGACTTTCCCGCTTTAAACGTCTATTTTCGGAAGTCCGAGCATTTTCCTATACATGCAATGTAAAACTTTCCCTCTTCCTACGTTTTAATTATATAACTTTTTTATTATGACGTCATCAGAGTTTCCGGTTTCGTGCGTTTTCCCGGCTTGTTTGACTTTTCGGGCCGGTCCCCGAAAAGTTTCAAAATCGGGGTTTCACTGTAATTTACTTGTTTTAACTTTGTTCATAATTTGAAGTTTTATTATTTTAATTATTTTGATTTTTATAGTATAGGAAGCTACTATATACTTTAATTTTAATGTTTTTTTTTGTTTTGTATCATATTTATCGTATTTTCTTGTAATAAAGCAGTTGCAGAGTACGGAGACTTTTTTAACCCACTGTAAGTATAAGCAGTTGTCTAATAGTTTATTTAAAAACTGGTTTTTGAATTTTACAAATTTACCTCAAAAAACCAGTTTTTGAATCTGATTTTTAAAAACAGACAAACCCTAATTGTCATTGTCTTCATTCTGTATCTTCAAAAAGTTTTTTAATATCTTTTAATTCCAAATCCAATTGATTATCCAGCTCAATAATTCTTTTCTAAGTTTCTTTGGATAACTACTCAGCTTTCCTTGGAATTCAGAGAAACTGATGACAAATTCAGGCCAAAACTTCTTCCATGTAACAGTCATACAATAGGAACTGACTGAATACTAATGTGACTGTAATGCTGTTAACTGCATTTTTGATACTGAAGCACTTCCAAAATTCCCTTAAAAGTGAACTGTTTTTACTATAAATGGCCTTCAATTAGTAAATTCAAACATGTAATCATATGGTAGTTATCATTTAAAATTAACAATTATATTCTGGTCCACGTATTGTAAGATTAATATTGCATTTGAGGGGGCAAGATGACCTTGATTATTCTATTAACTAACCTATCAAGATTGTCTGGGTGATCTGGAACATTGTTAATGATCAGCAATATCTTCTCTACAAAGTCATTTTTGCTTAAATAAATCTTAACTGCAGAATATAAATAATGACAGAACTAATCTCAAAATATGGTCCTGGTAATCCAATCCTTCATGTTATACTTCCAAATCAGAAGAAGCTTAGCTTTTACAATACCATGCTTCTCATGAAGTGGAAGTCTAACAATGATTAGATGGCTCATGGAAGTCAAACAATGATTCTCATGAAGGATGAAAGTTCTGTTTATCATCATCTTCCATACTAGCCTATATTTCATTGATGTTGAAGATTTAAAACTGTAACAAAGTTTTTCAATACTTTGTGCAAACTCATTGATATAATTCTATACCAGTTAGATATCAGTGCTTGATGGCTTACTATATTTTACAATCAAATGAATTTTAGTATTTATTTTAAAGTTTATGGATCCAATTTTTACTTTGGAAATTTCAATTTGGCAATAATGTTATTGTCTAGTATTATTAGTAACTGTGTACTTATTAATAATATATCATCATCCTCTTCTTACTTAAAGTGCATTTTTTTATTATTTGTGTCATGATATTCCATGTTCATGTTAATTATAAGATGCTTTTATGCCAGCTTCAAAGTCAGTAGTAATGCTTTTCAATTTCATCTCCAAAATAGGAGTATTTTTGCCTTTAAGTATTCTCATTTGTGTTTTCAGCCATAAGGAATGAATTTTGCAGACACACACAAGATAAAATTGATCAAGAACTGATTTCAGAACATTCCTCTTTCTATATCCCTTAAATTCTTATTAGTTTAAAAATATTTAAATTTTTAATTAAAAAAAATGTTTACTATATTCATTCATATTATTTTGATTATTCTTTGCTTAGATATTTTGAAATTTATAAATGTCTGCAATTCAATAGTCAACTAACTTCTATTTCAAATTATTCTAAGTATTAAAAGCAAAATTTTAATTTGAATGGTACCATTTCATTCTGATCTATACAATATACAATATTTTGTTTATTATATACTGTATGTTACTGTTTATATCTTTTACAAATTCTGTTAGGTGATTGAGGTATATTATAATTGCAAACTTTAGCAAGATCATAAGCATTATAACCTATCAGAGCATTTGTATTCAATCTGAACAGAATGTTAACAGAATGCATAAACAAGTGGGAGCACTCAATATAAATTAGATCATTTAAGTAAAATCTTTCCCTAAGTTACAGCATAACAACATTAATGTAGTATTATAGTAATATATAAATGATGTTCATACTCCAATGGGGCAATATCCTTCTTGGAAATTTAAACACTGGGGTAAATGTATCTTCTTGCACAGTGTTAAAATTAATAATGCATAAATTATCATAAATGTAAATAATCATTAATATCAAAATGACCATTAATTTTGTGTAATTTTTCGTGAAATAGTATATAAATATTTAGATATTGATAATCCTTGCTTCCATGGCAAAAATTAAAAGTCAGTGCCACTGGTAATACTGTATTATTCACGAAATAACTAGAGTTTATTTATCGTATATTCTAAATGCAAAGTACTGTACTTTATTTAGTATTCAAATAATTTTTGTGTGTATAATACGTGCAAACTCAAATGATATATATATATTTATTAGTTGTAAACTATAATAGTTTTAATAAATTAATCAAAAAATGTGAAAAAAAATGATCATTTAGGGATACATTATATATTTGTGATACATAACATTGCTGTCTTATGAAAGTTTGGCATTTGTTTTATAAAGGAAATCAGTGGCGAATAGCCTATACTTAGCTAATTTATATAAAAACATTTATAGAAAAATGTCTCAATACAATTTAATTGCTTTTTATGAATGATGAATATTAAAATATGAGGAATTGTTATATTCAGAGATTAAATCAACTTCAAGCGAACTTTCTTCAATAAAATTCTCTTACCTGAACCGGCTCCTGTATGATCATTGTAGAATTGTTAAAACACTTCTATTTTCAATTGTATAATTTATCATAAAACCTTCATACAGCAAAAGATGATTTATTATTAGTTAAAAAGCACTTTTATACGTTAACTAATCCGAAGCTCGTCGGCCATCTTCAACAACATTCAAAAACTAGCAGCTCCGCACTGTTGATAAAAACGAGGAATAAAAATTTTTGTTTTTTTATTATTTTTTAATTTCATTTTAAAAATTTTAATTTCCTTTTATATTAGTATTTCAATTCATACACTAAATGCAACTTTTATCTTATACAGACAGTTTTATGTTGAAATTTGCAATTATAAAAATAAAAAAAAAAAATTGCAGTTTAAAATGTTAATTTAAATACAGTAAAACCTCGATTTTACGGACTATAGGGGCAAGATTAGTCCGTAAAAGTCTTTAGGATTTCTAACATGATTAATAATTTGTGTGTGGTCCCAATCAATAGAGAGGATCATTTCATAGTATAGCCAATAGAAATAGAGACACCGTCCTAGCACAAAGATACTACGAGATGGACCTCTCTATCGATTGGGACCACTCGCAAATTATTAATCATGTTAGAAATCCTAATGACCTTAAGTTAGTAGAAGCTATAAAAATACATAACTGGAAGAAGAAAATGTGTGTGGTCCCAATTGAAATAGTAGTGCATGGTATATATTGATATGAATGAATTGACACGGAAACAATACCTCTATCCTGGATCTTGGTCAAATCAAAACCAATAACAAGACGGGAAAGTACTATCACCACCTATACGTATTACAAGGAATTTTAATTACTATAACTACTATTATTGCTCGTATTTTAACTCATTGTACTTTATTTAGTTTTTAACATGTTTATTATTTATTAATCTATTTAATTTATTTTTGAACTTATTGTATATATTCCTGCTTATGAAATAATTCCTGTTTATCGGCTAGTTGTAATTAATTAATTGTATATATTGTTATACTATGCTAATCTTTGTAAAATATTAAGAACTGTATTACAATTCCAGCATTGCAATGTTACCATAGCAACTTTACAATTATATAATGTAATTTAATTTAAGTTTAAATAATTCGAATGTAAGTTCGTATTCTTTTGAGCTTGTTACATTCTAATTATACTAACTGCTGATGAGAGCTTACTGAAGCTGAAAGTGCTACACTTAATTTGTATCTAAGAATTTATTAAACATTTCTGCCTAAAATGACTGAGCTTGTGTCTATATATATAAAGCAAAGGTAAAAAGTTAAGTCTTTGAATTAAATTAGGAATGGTTAGGATTAAATCTTCACAAACATATATTCTTTAATTCAGTTCATGAGATCTTCATTCAGGTTCAGTAATATCATTTATAAGGCAACCAATAAAGTATTGTCAGATTTTTATCTAGTTGAACTGCACATGCTCCCACACTGTTTGTTTAGAGGTGAGACAGATAAGAGAAAAGTAACATGTTAGTGAGTGTTTCCTCTTGTAGTGGGCTGGTAGTGACCATCACAGTTTAGATGGGGACATCAGTGAGAGCAGATCAAACATGGGAACCCTAAACAGTGTTATTACTGACCTGTATGTTATATGAGTTTAAAGTGGGAACAAAGGCTAGTGCAGCAGGAAGAAAATAAATAATATATAATGTATAAATAATATGTGGTTTGGTAGGGATGTGGTAAATTAGTGGACAGTATAAATGGTGATTTAAGAAATTTAATGACTGCTATGAATCCCTCCAGGATGCACTATCCACAGGTTGTCCACAAGCCATAGACAATGAGGCACTCAAGGCAGCTATTGAGGCTAATAGTGGCCAAACGTGAAGCATTGGGAGAAGCATTCAATTACAATGTAGAAACCATTCAATAACACCTTTATCAGCTTGGGAAATGATATAAAGTGGGATGAAGAGCCCACATGAGTTCAATGCAATTGTGTACTTACAACAATTGGAATGTGTGCATGAAAACTGTGGATTCAATCCCTGTGAATTGCAGGGTGTCTTTCTGTTACAGCACAATTCAGAGCCATATGTTTCTAAGATCACCCGTGACACCATTATCCAACTTGGTTGGGAAACACTAATGCATTCCCATATTCTGCTAACATTGTACCTTTGGATTATCAATATTTATCTTTTTTACTGCTCTAACAGGATGTATCTTTATATAAAAAAGTTCCATTCCATATTCTCCACGGACTATTCCATATTTGGCATTTCTAACTAATTTAAATTTATATTCATATTTTTAAACTAAACAAAATAAGACAATAAAAAAACCTCTAAAACTTTCAAACAAACATTTATACAATGCATAGATGTAATAAATACAATACTATTTCCAATTACATTACGAAAAATACTTAATTTTTACGTACCATAGTAAGTTTTCTGACAGTGACAAAACAAAATATAGTCTCACCGCAGACACAGCACTCGCTCGTCTGACAAGTTGAAACCTGTACGCGCATACAGTGATTGAAAGAGTAGACCATCACTGTTTATTGCGTCTAGGATTATTTGTTTACGAGAAATGCCGGTATTCCATATTAGGGATACTATTCCATATTTGGTTACTTTCCTCTAACGAATTTATCTTAAAACACTTAATCCTGCGCTAATATCAGTCAATAGACGATAGAGTTAATCTTTGCCTTTCTGAATAAAAATACATTATTTGAAAGAAATTGCATTACCTGTGAAACGTTAAATTTGCTGTTCTGTTACCACTTCGGTTGTTACAACCAACAACAGCACAACTTGGCGTGTTTTCGGTACAATTGTCGCCTTATCGAAGCACGGCAAATGTCTTACATATCAAAAGGGGGGCCGAAACACACAAAAAATCCCTAATGGACCAGAGGTCAAAAGTCAAACGTTTACGAGATACAAAAGCATCTAGGCGACATAGGTAGTGGAGCACGGGAACGAGACACGTTGCGTCGCAGACCACAGCGAGACCAAGCACAACGTCAAACTGCATGCGCCATTTGCAACAAATGGAACTTTGCGGGTCTATATCTGGTAAACGTTTGATCTTTGACCCTTAGTTCACTAGGGATTTTTGTATGTTTTGGCCCCCTTTCGATCTGTACCACTTTCGCCATGCTTCGGTAAGGCAACAATTGTACCATGTTTTCTGTCTAAAAATATGTCTTAAAAATCCTTCCATCTACATAGGATAACATTAGCACCGACAATGTTTTGGGTATACCAATATGGCGGATAAGCTCCGCCCCGGCTTCAGTTTTGTTGGCTAGATTGAATAGACACCCCATCTATCTCTTACCTCCATGGTTTTACCCTTCGTCACTTCTCCACAGCAGAGAGACACTAACAAGTAAGTTTTAGTTTATACGCAGGTTTATATCAACTTGAATTATCGAATTATGGCAAATATATAGAATAGATAGATTTTGAAGGCGCTGAAGTTAACTGTTTTAATGAAAAGTATGTTTTATAAAATATCTAACAGTACAATTGCATGCATTCAATTGCACTTATATAACTACAAGTAATATATAAATGTCAAAAAAGCAAAAAAATGAAACAATTGCACATAACATTGAATCTGTTTCATGAAAATATAAACTTTAATCCAAATGATTATAGTAGTAATGTTATTTTATATGTATAAAAAAAACAACTTAAAATTGAATAAAAAAATAAAACTTTTATTAAATTTATATGTTTATAAATATATGATAATATATTGTATATAATTATACAAATAAAAAA